>JADKXX010004527.1:0-64194 GCA_017310255.1 Butorides virescens | reverse complement strand
CCCCCCTCTGTGCTCCCCAGCCCTGCAGCCCCCAGCCGTGCACCCACATGATGCCCCCCAGCCACGCTTCCCACCTCGCTGCGCCCCCCTGGCTATGCCCATCCCTGCCTGGGCTCCTCACCATGGTCTCTCGCTGTTCCTAGTGCTCACCACCATCGACTGGGAGGACCTGGCAGCCTGTGCCCCCATCCTTCCCACCCCCCCAGCTGGCCCAGTGACCCTGCAGCAGGTAACCCCCCGGCTGGAGCAGGCTTGGCTGCCCTTGGCACAGGGCACCCACAGGAGTGGCTCCCTCAAGCCAACGGGTGCTGGCAGCCCCCCCCAGCCTCAGGCTTCCCACCTGTGAAATGGGCACAATGGAGGACAGCATCTTGTCCCACATGTTAGATGGCTTAGTGGCAAGGGTGGGGGGGACACAGGTGCCCAGGGGCGCTGGGGCTGTAGGAAGGTGCTGAGCACCGGCCCATCATCAGTGTCAGAGCAGTATGGGCAGCAGTGGGCAGGTCTGAGCCCTGGGCCTCGCTCACTGGCATGTTTCCTTCAGCCCTCCCAGGGTCCCCGCTTCCAGGATGGACCAGAGTTTGATTTCCAGGAGTTCAGAGATGCTGTTGATGATTTTATGTCTGGCAAGTAGATATTTTTCCTTACCTCAGCCAAACAGGCCTGTGCGTGCACGTCAGTGGTCACGCGGCGTTCGGTCTCCTCTTTTTTTGCTTTGATTTGGGGTTTTTGGATGCCCACTCACTGCACGCTTGTCCCACCCTGGGGCAGTCTGTACGGCAGTGTGTCCCTGCACACCCCCTGAAGAGAGACCTGGACCGGCACTGAGTTTTTCCCCATGGGAGACAGAAATTAAATCCAAACAAGTTTTGGGTGCATAGCTACTGCAGTAGAGTAAAAAGCATGTCGGGGAATACCAGGGGGATGCTCAGAACTGGGATGGTGTGCTGAGGTGGGGGGGAAGACATTAAAACCTCTTCTGTCTCCACGTCTGTGGCTACTCCCTCCAGACGCATCCACCTCGATGCCACTGCCACTGGACTGCACCGACTTCGATTTCTCCCTTGGCGAGGAGGTGTCCTTTGGCCCCTGCACCCCGCAGCTGGAGGGCAGCGCGCTGGCGCAGATGCCCCCGCAGCGCCTGCCGACCCCCGAGCCGTGCTGGAGGGACCTGGCAGACCAGCACCAGAAAGCGCTGGGCGATGCCCTGGAGGCCAACAGCCAGGTAGGGACCCCTGAGTCCTCCCCGGGAGCCTGTGCCGGGTTCCTCTCCCTCGCCATCCCCCTGGGGCGGCTGCGCGGCCCCGGCGTGCGGCAACTCCCGGCCCCTGGGCAGGGGGGCTGTCCCCACCGCCCTCTCCCCACTCGTCCTTCGCAGCTGCGGGAGACCCTCACGCAGCGGCAGGAAGAGCTGGCGACGCTGCGGGAGAGCAACGTGCAGCTGAAGGAGCTGGCGAGCCAGGCCCGGCAGCTCGCCGCCGCCCTTGACGTGAGTGCTGCCCCGCTCGCCCCGGGGGACGGGCCGGGAGGGCGCGGGACTGGGACGTGGCGGGGGGGCGGTGAGGAGGTGTGGGGCGGAGCGGGGTGGTGCGGGACGGGGGGTCCGGGGCAGGGGCGCGCGGGGCGGGACGGGGTAGGGCAGCGGGGGACGGCCTGGTGCGGGGCGGTGCGGTGCGTGGCGGGACGGTGCGGGGCCGGGCGGTGCGGGCAGCCCGCGGAAGTCGCGCTCTCTCCTCCCGGCAGACACTGATGCTCCCGCAGTGCGCCGACGGGGCGGCCCTTCCTCCTCCTCCTCCTCCTCCTCCTCTTCATCCTCCACCTCCTCTTCCCGCCGCCGCCGCCCCGGCCGGGCCCTGGGGCGCGTGCGGGCGGCCGGAGCCGCGGGAGGAGGCGGCGGGCGTGGACCACATGCTGCGGGAGGTGTCGGAGAAGTGCCGCGCCGCGCTGCGGAGCCTGGGGGGCAGCCCGGGGGGCAGCCCGGAGGGGAGCCCCGCGGCCAAGCGCCCGCGCCTGCACGGTGCCTTCCGCGGGCTGCGCACCGGCCGCGCCGCCCCGCGCCCGGCCGGCGGGGGGCTGGAGGGGGGCGGCAGCCTGCGGGCGGCCCTGGGGGAGGCGGGCGGCATCCGCACCTTGGCCTTCCCGCAGGGCAACGCCTTCACCCTCCGCACCGCCGCCGGCGGGTACCGCTTCCGCTGGGTGCCGCGCTGAGACCCCACGGACCCCCGCGACCGCGGCCCGCCTGTCCCGGGCAAGGCGGAGCGGGGGCCGGTGCAGGCTCCCCTTCCTCTCCTCGGGAATGGGTGCTGCGCTCCCCCCCCGCCCTCGGTCGCCGGAGGCCGGGGAGCAGAAGGGGCGAGGCCGCCGCCGCCGTGTCCCGGCCCTGCGCGGAGCTGCGGTTGTCGGGTCGGCAGCTCACCCTCAGTAGTTTGCTAATGAACGTACAGATTAAATGGAGGGCTGCCCGGTTTTATCCGGAGGTTTTACTCGGTTGAGCAGAAAAAATGTAAACTTACAGGATAGTGGCTGCGGCTGGCCGGCGTGAAAACGGACAGAGCATCCCGAGTGGTTTGAACACGATATGCCTTCCCCAGCCGGGAATTCTGCATTCCCAATGTTTACAGATTGCATGTGTGCCGTTCATGTGTGCAGCTGTAGGTGTATCTTTGCACTCGGTGTGATGATTAAATAGTACTTAAAATTGCCATTTATTTGTACTGATTTAATGTAAACACAGTGTTTTCCGTCAGGTAGGCATATTTGCTTTCATTAGAACAAAGGTAGCAGAAAGCTGAGCGTCTACACAAAGTTTACTTTGCTTGATGTGCTCAAGCAGAAAATTTTAGAATAAAACATGCTGCTGTTAACATTCAGTGGTGTTACCTCAAGTAAAAAGAAGCGTGAGTAACGTTAAATTGTTCTGAACAGATACATTGTGCTTGCACCCACTGGTTTGAAAGCTGAGCTGCTGGCAGCACACAAGAAGTGGTACCTGAAGTTTATTCTTCTGTGGCATGTAAGTGAATGAAGGCACCGTGCTCGGCCCAGGACAGTGATTTTTTTCTTTCCCCACCCCTCTGTAAAGTTACCAGTTTTCCAGCTTTTCAATACTCAGATTTTCCAGTATCCTTGCATGGGTCCATGCATATTAACAGCCGCCACCCACCAGGAACAGGCTTGTGTGATGGTTAAGGTGACAGCACCATGTTGCCACCTCAGTAGATTTCTCAGGGGAGCTGCAACCCTGCGCTGTGCTTTTGGCAAACAGAGGCTGCATTAAGAAGGAGAATGGTTCTTGTTGCCAGCATGACGTGTAGTTATGTGGCTCCTAGGAGACTGCAAAGGTGGCCCTTCAGTATCTGTGGTCCTTCATGTCTGTGGCACTGACATCTTCTAGTGGGGGTACGTGCTGAAGCCCAGTCTGGGATGCCATGGGCTGAACCCTGGAATGACTCCGGAGATGTTCATATTTCAGGAAAAATTGCCATCTTGGCCAAAATGCTGTATGAAAGCTCTGGTTCGGCAGCAGGCAGGAGAGACAAAACCTGCCCAGCTGCACTGAATTCAGCAGGGAATAAACTGGTATAGATATCCACAGTTCCTCTCCATGTGTTTTATGAGGTTAAACACAGAAGGTATAGTGTGTACAACTTCGTAATGCTCATAAGCATATTAATTCATCAGAAGTGAAGTGGCACATTAAAACTGTAGATTTCTTGTAGGATGCAACAATAAAATAATCACCCTGTTGGGTTGTCACTAGTGTTGTTCTTGCTGCTACTTCAAGCCCTTTCAGAGTTACAAATATGTTTATCTGCTTACTTTTGCAGTTAACCTGCTATAGAGTTTCCACTGATTATTTTTACTCAAAGTGTTTCTATGTTAAAAGTATCCTTGATTAATTTTGACTTGTGATCTCAAAGTAATAGAAGATTATCATAGATGTTTTTTTAAAATGTATTTATTTTTAATCCTTGTTAATTGGAAAGGCTGAAAATTAGCTAATCTGTCCAAAATGCTTCTCACTGAGACTCACAGGAGCATCATCAGACACACATAACTGGTAAAAGGGAAAAGGTGTTCAGTATGCAACATGGTATGTTCCTAGCGTGAGGCCATAAACATAGTTACAGTGGTATGCTATAAGCATTTCCTTTAAACTCTAAAGGTGTATTTTAAATCCACACTTATCCATCCACTCCCACACAGGGACCGCATACAAAGTGGACAAATCTCTTGCACAGATTAAAGCAGCCTGGTGACTGCTTTCGTCAACAGTAAGTTAAAAGGGCTCCCAGCGCCCTTTGCTTTCTGTCAGGCAGGAGCTGGTGGGGTCACAGGGGATGAAGCCTGGCCCCTTGATGCATGGTCCTGCTTCATGGTTGTTCCATCAGAAGCTGATCCCTGGAGAAGCTGGAAGCCCACCACTAGGAAACCTTGTGTCTGAACAGATCTGGCCTTACGCTTAGTGTCTGGGGCAGGGTCGGTGCCGCAGGGCAGAGCCCCTGGGTGGAAGTACGTGTCGGTCTGCGGTTTCTGTGCACTGTGATTTTCCCTCCTGGTGGTCCATGCAATGGGTGAAGGGAGCTGGCCAAGCCCCCAGCAGAAATAAAACAAAGGACACTCAGTGACATTTCATGAGCCTTCTTCCTGCTCGTAAGTAAGCTCCCTCCCCCCTTCCCTGCCCTGCTGGTGCTGGGCCATGGGGTGGGTGGCTGTGGACGTGCAGCGGTGCAGAACTGCGGGCAACTCGAACACTTCTGAGGTGAAACAGAAAAATACCTTTGAATTTGTGTGTGTGTGTGCACAGAGAAGTGTTTAGTGATCACGTTTTGAATATAAGCACCTCAATTCCACATAACCCTTGTTCTGGGCACGTGGGTTTTTCATTGGATAAAATCTTTAGGTGGTAATTACAGAGTGACACCTGACCTCAAGGCACAGCTTGATTAAAAAGAAATGCTAGAAAGAGGAGTTATCTTTTAGTAAATAGGTGCATGTTAAGTCAGTAATTTTAGGTCTCTTCAGGATGGCAAGGGTGAAAGGGACCTGGACAGAGGTTTTTAGAAATGGCGTAGGGCTTTTGATATGATCACAACTTGTGAAAGCCTTTTTAATCAGCAATATTGCCTGTTCCCTGGTCTAAAAGCCATACCCAAGGCTGAACGTTGGCATGGCATTTTCCTGTGGGGGTTGCCAGGGTTGTTCAATGGGTCATAAAGAGAAAAGGTTGCGCATTCACAAATCTCAGCTACTCTCCATGTAGTCGTAATAGAAATGCGCTTGCTTTGGTATTCGTATCAACTTGTACATAAACTTAGGCACACATTTCGTGTCTTTTAATTGGCCTGATTTCCATTTTTGGAGCACACAGGTTCCCACAACTCCCATTCATAAGAAGCTAACGTCCATGAGGAAGATGCAGCTGGTGCTCCCATGGGTTTGCCACAGGCCTTGGCTGGTGGCCCGCAGGCATCCAGGTGGCTCGGACACATGGTGATCGTGTAGAGACCAGACCGCAATGTGGCTACAGTGCTGTAGCAGCAGTACTAAACTGCTCCTGTTGGCTTTGGCTCTTCTGTGATTGCAGAGAAATCGAATTCCACTGACTTTTTTCCCCTTGTTTTCCTGAATATTTTCCTAAAGAAAATTACCCCTGTGTCTAACTTCAGGGAAAAGACAAGCATTTTGCAGTCAGTTGTATATGACAGCAGCAGCATTCTTCATCTTTCCTGAACATTGACTTCTGGTCAGCAGCCATTATTTATGTTTTGCGTTGCACAGTCTTAATGAACAACTGAAGCTAATGAGGTCAAAAGAGGCTGTAGTTTGCTTTGGCATATCTATTTCATAGGCATATCAGAATCAGTCTTAAAGCCTGCCTTGCACCTAGCAGCTGTTCAAACTCTGATAGCAAGTGACTATTTACGTTCAATATTTAATTTACACTCTTCAAAAAAATACTATGAAAAATCCAAAATTAGTAAGTGTCTTCAAGGTTATTCACAGGTTGTGATCACTTCTGGAGCACTGTGTGCACTTCTTCCTTGTGTGCAGTTACAATTCAAACTCACTTGTTAAAATAGGGTAGCTGGAAATTTTGGTGCTTATTCCCTTTTTCGCCCAGTAAATTGTTGTTGCAATGAGCAGCGAGGCTATGTACCAGACGTCCTCCATTTAAGCCTCTCTGTCACAGGCTGACGGACACCAAGCATGCAGAAGATGGTCACATTTTGTGCTCTGATCTCTTCTACAGCACAGGTCTCGGGATTTCAGGCAGTGACTCCTGGATTGAATCTCATATTTCTACTTGCGCAAAGGTCACCTCAGCTGATGCTTTCCCATTTCAAACAGCTTTAGCCAATGTAGCAGGGATCTCCCTGAATGCCTCTGAGTGGACAGCTCTGGTTTTCTGAGGGGGGACACCCGTGGCACATTGACCCAGCAGAGAGCCTCCACACCCTGGAGGAATTGCTGGGAAATCAAGCTCTGGTTGACCACATTTGCAAGCATCTAGTGCAAATAAATATTAACAATTGTAACTCTCTCTTCTATATCCTTGAACACTAGAAACATCCTCTCTTTTAAGGCTTTCTGTAGTGATGTGTGCAGCTGGTTTGGTACCTTAAAACACAGCACTTTGCAGTGTGAGTGATTAATAGTTACTGCTTGGGGATTTGTGGTGGCAGCTGAATTGTCCCAGACATCGCATGAGCTCCCTTTTATGATGGTGCTGAGGGAATATAGCCAGAGACCTGCTAGAGATGCTTTTCTCCTCTAACCTAATGGGATTGCCGTTCTTTTATGCTGTGCACGCAGAGGCCACTGTGCCCTGCATACACACGTAGTGAAAGACAGCCTGGAGACTCCCTGGTTCCTAAAAGAGAGGCGTGATACAAAAGGGAGCCTCTCACACCCTGGTTACAGGCAGGAGGCTGAGGTACAGAGGTGTAACATGATTTGGCATAGGACACTGCAAGCGCCCGTGACAAAATAAGAGGCAGGATCCCAATCTCCTGCGACCCACTCAGGTTGTTCTTCATAGCCACGCGGGGTTTGTTTCTCCTCTCTGCCCTGAACTCTGTGCCCTGTCGCTTCTCTGTGCCCTGCCTCCTGGAGGGCTGTATCTGGCCAACATTGGAGCTGGGGGTAAGGAGAAGCGTATGTGGAAGAGAAGTAGGAAAGGAAGCGTGTTGCAAGCCAAAATAGCTTCTGTAGGAAATTTCTTTTTGTTGAAAGGGCTTTGGAAGTTGGTCAGGATCTGCGCATTAAAAACATAATTCAAATCACTGAACTCTTCTGGAAAAAGGCATTTATGTTCATGATTATGTTCAGTTCTCTAGTAAAAAATAAAAGTATTTATAAGGAATCCCTTGCATTTTTTTTGTTTTTAAATTTCTGTTGTGTTATACTCCAAACTGGTTAGCAGTGACCTTTAGGTTCTGTATTGGATTTCTGTGTCAAGGTCTTGGTAGTGGGGGGGGTACAGGGGTGGCTCCTGTGAGAAGCTGCTGGAAGTTTTCCCCATGTCCGCCGCTGGCCAAGGCCAAGCCAATCAGTGACAGTGGAAGTGCCTCTGGGATAACATATTTTAGAAGGAAAAAAAACGGCTGCGGCTCAGTAGCCGGAGAGAGAAGTGAGAGGATGTGAGAGAGAACAGCCCTGCAGACACCAAGGTCAGTGCAGAAGGAGGGGCAGGAGGTGCTCCAGGCGCCAGAGCAGAGATTCCCCTGCAGCCCGTGGTGAAGACCATGGTGAGGCAGGCTGTCCCCCTGCAGCCCATGGAGGTCCATGGGGGAGCAGATCTCCACCTGTAGCCCATGGAGGACCCCACGCCAGAGCGGGTGGATGCCTGAAGGGAGGAGGCTGTGACCCCATGGGAAGCCTGCGCCAGATCAGGTTCCTGGCAAGACTTTGTGGACCCATGGGGGGAGGAGCCCATGCCGAAGCAGGTTTGCTGTCAGAACTTGTGACCGCAGGAGACCCAACACTGGAGCAGTCTGCTCCTGAGGGACTGCACGCTGTCGAAATTATGGACCCACCCATGCTGGAGCAGTTCGTGAAGAACTGTAGCCCGTGGGAAGGACTCAGGTTGGAGAAGTTCGCGGAGGACTGTCTCCCGTGAGAGGGACCCCACACATGAGCAGGGGAAGAGTCCTCTCCCGAGGAAGAAGAGGCAGCAGAGATGACGTGTGATGAACTGACCCCAACCCCCATTCCTGTCCCCCTGCACCGCTGGGGGGAGTAGGTAGGGAAATCTGGGAGTGAAGTTGAGCCCAGAAAGAAGGGAGGGGTGCGGGGAAGGTTTTTAAGATTTAGTTTTTCTCCTCTCCTCTGATTTTGATTGATAATAAATTAATTTTTTTTTCAAGTTGAGTCTGTTTTGCCCATGATGGTAACTGATAAAATGATCTCTCCCTGTCCTTATCTCAATCCATGAGCCTTTTGATTTACTTTTCTCTCCTCTGTCTGGTTAGGTGGGAGTGATAGAGTGGTTTTGGTGGGCCCCTGGCATCCAGCCAGGGTCAGACTACCACAGGTTCATAGCACTGTGAATAATAAACCACATTTTTAAAAGAATAATTTTCTGAATAAAAGATACCAGACAGGTGACTTTACACTATCACTAAGAAAATTCACAACATATGTCTTTTGCCAGCCATCATGGAAATTTTGTAAGAAAGCTTTTCCCTTTATTTCTAGGCTTTCCCCCTTTTTTTTTTTCTTTCTTTTATCTCCGTTTTGTTTTCTAAGGCCTTTGTGCTAGCAGTTCATCTCAGGCAGCCTGCTCTGCCTGCTCCTTGGTCATCTCACCATGTTGTGTTCTTACACCAGGGCCTAGAACAGACCCAGAACTGGTGGGTTGGACACTGCAAACCCGTATTCAGCTCCTGCCCCCTCCCTCCAAATCTTACAACCCCAGCATGGTAGTAAAGTCACCTGTTGTGGGGAAAAAAAATCCAACAAACAAAACAACAAAGGAGGGAAATTTAAAAATGGGAGAAATACTTGCAAACTGTAAAGTTTTCCAGTGTTTTCCGTATGGATTATACGTGTTAAAACTGAGGCAGTGTTACAATGATAATGTTACTTTTAGCCCCTAAAGTTCTTTTTACTTCTCATTTTGGGGTTTTGGTTTAAGGCCAAAATCAACACCTACAAGAAGAACTATGAACCTGCAGAAAATATTTATAAATACTACGCTGTTACATTTGTATGAACTCTTACACAACCTTGGTTTAGGAAGGAGAAGGTTAAGCACATGAATAAATCATCATCAGAAAAAAAAGCTGTCTGAAAACATTTGTTTATTTTTGTAAATTCCCAGAACTAGAAGGATTACCATCATCATGTATATTTATTTGTTTAGCAGGTGCTCTGACATACTGTAGCCTCCGTATGTCTGATTACTTTCCACTGGATGTTATCGAAACAATTCTGTTTTGAATCATAGCTCCTTTGGGCATTTTTTTTTTTTCCTTTGCAGATGCTCAGTTGTCTAGTATTCTGGCAACAAATACAACAGGAATTAGAAAATTCACTCCCTGTGATTCACATTCTTTTAGCTCAGGTAGAGCAGTCATGGGAATACTTTGGGTGGTTGCAATAGATGACTGAGCTGTAGTTTCACGTGTTCAAAGATCTGTTAAAGTATATTAATAATCATTAAGGTCATGTAAGGTGATTTTTTTACTGTAAGAAAATATATTTAACATGTTAAAACTAAAACTCAGTGCAAAAGCATTCTTTACATTTTATTGAACAGTATACAGCTGTTTAAATAAAGCAATAAAATATGTTACAGCTCTAAACTTTTTCCATGTTAATGAAAGATTTAGCCAGATTAACCTGTTTATCGTACCAAAGACACGCCTTAGTATATTGTTACTCTATTTTCAGTCAACATTTACAACACAGACCTTGAAAACTTATGAACACATTTGAACAAGCATCCAACAAAGGACAGACACTCAATCAAAGTTATGAAGTTCAAATTGCAGCTTCTGGCATGTGTGGAGTTACCAAATGGGTGAAGTTAATCTCACTAGTGCATGGTTTTGTTCCTGGATGAAATATAAGCACTTCACAAATGCAAAGAAAGGCTGGACTCAAATGCAGAATTGCTCTGTTCCATTTTGATTTATACCACCAAAATTTTGCAAAATTAAAAACGTGAAAACTTCAAAAGCATGGACTTTGACAGGGGACAAAAATGTTGGAAAAAAGGGTGAATCCCAGCCTCACTCATGTACAGGTGCTCCCTTCTGTACCTTAGACTGGGCTGCAGCCCTGGGATCAGCCAGATGACAAACTGCCCTTGAAGGCCCATGGCCATGTTGGCAAAACCCCAAAACAACCACCCCTCACCCTACATCAGGTATCTGGTCCTATATTTGTAACTTTAGTCTCATTTGCCACAATTTTGAACATGATTCAGCTTAACCAGAAAACAACCACAAAATCTCCCGGAACAGTATCTCCCTGCACAGGATTTCTATCAAACAGGTGCCTCACTCCCTGCCTTTTTTCTGAATTAGAAAGCCTGATTAGAAATAATCTTCATTACCCAAGAAATTGTTTCTCTGTCTGCAACTGTAGTTTCCCATGAAAGCGGCTTTTCAGAGGAAGAAGGAAATTGTCAACTCACTGATTTCGAAGATCCGTGAGGACAAAACCATTAATGGAGGCAAACTGGGTCACAGATTTAGGTAGTAAAAGAAAAGCACAAGGATTGCCTATGTGACTTTAAGAACCAAGTGTGGAACCCATCTCTTTATTCAGACTTGCTCCCAGCTCCGACAAGGATAATGGCCATAAACTTGCCTCTTTTCAACAAGAAGGGAGGGGCTAGGAGAGTAAATGTCATTTTTTTGAGAGCTCCTAGATCATGATGGTGATGGGTACCCACACAAGAGTTCAGTCAGAGAGATGCAGCTTTATGTACTCACATTGAATTAGAGGTGAACACAGTCCTATGAGGAAGCTTTAATTTGGTTTATTAAGTCCTCAGTTGCAAAATACATGAAACAGTGTTACTGCCAGTCAGTGTATACATTAAGTTCAAATTAAACTACACAAAAAAATGCTTGGTAACATATTTATCCTTCCCTCTCTTACTGCCTTCTTAAAGCCTGCTTGTTCAGTTGCCTTGTACTATGTTGGTAATTCAAAAGAGCCCAGAGACAGGAAAGCAGAGTCCTGTTGTGCTGCATGCTCTGCAAACCTGGAGTCTCTGCCCAAATACACTTTTTGAAAGTGTACATCCTTTTGGCTTATCTTTTGGTAGCAGAAAACTCACAGAATTTCATGGTCAAATATTTAAAGGGGGGAAAATAAGATATTTTAATGCAGCTAACTGTATTAAATATTATTTTTCTTCTTAGTGTATTCTTTCTGTTTGTAACAGTTTTTAGGCATTTTTCTCTTTTTTTTTTTTTAGTACCTGGTGAACCCCTCTGAACATGTTTAGAACCTGTAATGCGCCAAGACATCAGTGCAAGGAGCAGTGATCCCAACCAGCCTCTCACAGAAGAGTTTAACTAACAAGTGGGGCAGAAGAAGTAGAAATGTGGATATTTGGAATGGCTTTCCCAATTATTGCACAAATGAGCAAGTTCTGACCTCCTACACAAATTCTTTAACACACTTTAGCACACATTCAGCATTGGAGGTTAAGCCTGAAGATCATGAAATAATTAATGTCTCAATTGTTTATTTCCTCATTAGTTACTAAGGTATTATCTTGGAAATCTCCATGGTCCAGTTGAATCCCTTTGGAAGTTCTCTAGTATTCTTCCTGGATTGTTCACTTCTGCCACAGTCCCTTCAGAACAATGAATGGGGGTGTTGCTCCCTTCTGTGGGCTTTGAATCAGGCTACATGGGACAGGAAGGCATGAAATTCTTGAGTACACCAGGCTGTTTTCCTTGGTTATACTGATTAAACAACTCCCCATGAGTTGTTGAAGACAACTATGGTCAGCATTTGTTTCTTGTAATTTTGATCTTATTTTTTCTCTTTTTTTTTTTTTTTTTTTTTTTTTTTTTCTGGGAGCGACTGTATCAAAATCATTTGGGGGAATAAAATAAAACTTGGTGGGAGAGATTCTCTGTTGACTTTGGCTCCAGCCTCCTGAAGTGTATGGAGGAAGTGGTGGGTCCTTATTCACTGGTACTCAATAGCTTATCTGCCTGAAGATGTAATCTGCACCAGTAGAAAATTAGGAATAGCTAAAGCTGGACTCTGTTTTGCCTCCTCTGCTGTCTCCACTGTTTCACTCTGTGGGGTACAGATCTGGGGAAGACGGGCAGCCCTGCAGGAGATGGCACCTCAAAAGCTCTTCATTGACAGTATGCTGGTGTATAAGGTCTACAGCAACATTATCACATTAGTCCGGATGAAGAATGCGTGTTTGAAGCAAGTCTCATCCTTGGTCCCATCTTCCCCACCTTGGTTTCGTATTGCACAGTGATCTTGAAGCTTGTCAGTTGGATTCCTTGCAGAAACCAAAGATGCTGTCCAGGAGCTTATCTAATTTACCTCAGCTGCTAATGGCCAGACCCCTGGGCTAGAGCCAGTTCGCAGTTACTCTCCCCTCAGGCACGTACAGAGGGGACCCTGCATCAGCTATTTCACTTCCCGGGTCCACTCATGCCACTCCTCACTCCTTATCACTGCCAATATAGGTAAGGTCACTCTATGCAACCAGGAGCATGTCTTGTAGAAGACAGGGGAATCTCATGTGTTGTGTGTAAATTCTACTGGTCATAGTAGTACCGCTGTGGCAGCAAAACAAGATCATAGCTATTGCACTAGCGATGTATCTCCCAGAAAAGTGTCAAACAATATCAGAACAGCCAACACGATGTTTTCAGGAATGAAAGTAACCAAACACAGGAGTGACAGAACTCACTGTAGTGCATGAAGCTGGAAAATGGAGGTGCACCTCAGCCAGTTTGAACATTTGTGTAGACCTTCCTTCTCTTCTGCATACACACACCCCCATCCACCCCAACAAGCAAGGAAACGCGTTGGTCTGGCTTACTTTAATAAAATAAACGAAGGCCAGAAAACACATATCAGACCTGAATTTTTGCCACTAACTAGGGGATCCATCTAGAGAGGAAGTAGAAATTGGTTTTAGTCCTGAATTTTAACTGTTTGTTGGCCTAAGTCCTCACCCATCTGCTATTACAGAAGGAGCCTTGGTTGTAAACACGTGAAACTCTATTGGCATCTGTGGAGTTGCCCATGTTCTTCCAGATCAACAAGTAAGGTTTTCTGTTTCCCAGGATGCTGCTTCTTCCAAGCCTTAAGCAATGTAGAGGAAGAGTTAGTGAATGAAATGAATATTAGGGGTGTCAGATGCTTTTGAAAACTGGGCCATAATATAATCAAATCACTTTGTTTAAACAAAACACTTCCAAGTATGCTTTATCACAAAGCAAATATACCTGTGTAACCAAGGGGGCATTTTACAAGCATTCAGTACAGTGCAAATTAGCAAGTAGGTCATAATTTCAAGATAATGAATGTTTGTCAGTTATGTTTACATTTCAGTAAATACACAAGGGCTAGATTTAGAAGAGATTTTGACAGCAAGGAAAAGTTCTTCAGTGAGAATCAAGAGTGAAACAAACTTGGATGTGGAGAAAAGTACTGAGGGATGTGCACTGGCTTTTAGTGTTCATATTCAAGATTTTTCAATAAGAAAATATTAAAATTGTGGAACAAAAAATAAGTAGCAAAGAGGGACGACACACAAGCAAGAGAGATAGCAGTACAATTTACAGTCAAGGTAAAAAAGATGAAGGCAGAAGTTAGAGGCAAATGAGAAAGCAATTGGTAGCACACAGGGTTGTATTTCCATTATAATAAATAGAGGCAGTAACTGATTTCACAAATCCATTGGGAAAGAGATCTGATCATATAGCAATCCATGCTCCAAAACACAACCACACACCTGACAGCCAGTCACCATGGGGAGGTACATGGGGAGGTAACAACACAGTGGAGGCTGAGGCATCACAATGCCTCAGTTTGGGATGCAGGACTCCTGGACTCACCGCTTTGTGGGGAAGTGCTTTAACCATGAGGCCCCCGTCTAAAAGGTCAGCAGTGGAAATCAGCACCAACTTTGGCTTTGATAAAACAGGACATAGCAAGTCTTTCTCAGCTTTTGCAAGAAAGAGCTGTAAGAGACCACAGGGAAGGGCTTCAGTCCTTCCACTTGCCTATTTAGAGGTGGCCATTTCAAGGAGGGTGCTGTGGTGCTGAGGCAGCCTCTCTGTGCTTAATGCACCTTTCAGGCAGCTCAGTGTGGAGGTTTTCTTAGCTTTGTATCTACTCTGAGATGCCCTTCTTTCTCCCTGCTCTGGCTCCTGTCCTGGTTTCAGATGGGACAGAGTTAGTCTTCTTCCTAGTAGCTGGCATAGTGCTGTGTTTTGGATTTAGTACGAGAAGAATGTTGATAACGCACAATATCCAAATTGTAATATTTGGATATTGTAATGGAACTGCCTTTAAATTGTTGTCGCCTGGGATTTGAGTTGCATGTATGGGAATTACTATAGCAGGAACCCCTTGTTGCTAGCTAGTTCATCGCAATGTTAAACCCTATAAGCTGGCCCAAAGGGACCAGGGGTGGAGATTGTAATGGATATACCTTTAAATTGTTGTAACCCATGATTTGAGTTGCGTGTTATAGGAATTACTAGAGCAAGAACCACCTAAACCACCAGAGGACAAGTCTTACAAGAAGCAGTACAAGTGCAGCAGTGACCTGACCTGAGCTGGCTTTGGTGCCCAGTAACTCTACACAACACACCACCACTCCTGTCCTGAGTGAACACCATAAGAGATGGAGCCCAAAACCATGGACCAAATTAACTCAATGGACATTTTGTGGACATTTCTGGACATTTTACAAGGGCAGTCCATGGACTAAGGGAATAATACCTGTGTAATATACTAAAGGATGGGAAGGGGTGTGGTGGTTAATGAGGATGTATTGGATAGTGTGGGACCTAAGCATGGTGTAAATGGTATGGAATAAGGGGTGGATACCGTCCTGGTTTCAGCTGGGATAGAGTTAATTTTCTTCCTAGTAGCTGGCATAGTGCTGTGTTTTGGATTTAGTACGAGAAGAATGTTGATAACGCACTGATGGTTTAGTTGTTGCTTGGTAGTGCTTAGACTGGCCAAGGACTTCCCAGTTCTCTCAGCTCTGCCAGGTGCACAAGAAGCCGGGAGGGGGCACAGCCGGGACAGCTGACCCAAACTGACCAAAGGGCTATTCCATACTGTAGGACATCATGCTCAGTATATAAACTGGGGGAAGAAGAAGGAAAGGGGAGGATGTTTGGAGCAATGGCGTTTGTCTTTCCAAGTCACCGTTACACATGACAGAGCCCTGCTTTCCTGGGGATGGCTGAGCACCTGCCTGCCCATGGGAAGTGGTGAATTAATTCCTTGCTTTGCTTTGCTTGCACATGCAGCTTTTGCCTTACCTATTAAACTGTCTATTGCAACCCATGAGTTTTCTCACTTTTATTCTTCCAATTCTCTTCCCCATCCCATTGTGGGGGGAGTGAGTGAGCGGCTGCGTGGCGCTTAGTTGCCAGCCAGGTTAAAC
This sequence comes from Butorides virescens, assembly GCA_017310255.1. Classification (NCBI taxonomy): domain Eukaryota; kingdom Metazoa; phylum Chordata; class Aves; order Pelecaniformes; family Ardeidae; genus Butorides; species Butorides virescens. The sequence goes on along the minus strand of JADKXX010004527.1, from coordinate 48,563 downwards.
CATGACAGCTCCGTGTAGGCAATCTAAACGTGTAATGCTATGTGTACTCAGCAAGGGGCAGAAAGTCAAGCACTGGCTCCACCTGCACTCCGAGCTGGCAGGAGTGGTCTGTAGGAGTTCAGACATGTTGGTGTACTGGCAAGTCCTCCCAACAGCATCCTGGGTCAGGCGGTGAAAGGGGTGCTGCTCCAAGAGTGGGTAGAACTGCATGTGACTGCCAGTGTACAGAGCCACCTCTTCTCTCCAGACTTTAGATTCCTTTCTCAGAGTTGAAGGGCAGTACCAAAACACTGCATTTGACTCATACAGTTGTCTCTATTAATGCTTTTTGCCATAGGCATGTACCCAGGTCCGGCATCCAGTGCCAATGTGTTTGGCTTGTACCCCCCCGACTTTTAGGTGTCTAAACCTTTTACTAAGCCTGTCCCAGGTCTCATGGACAATAACTGAGCTGCTGCTGGGGGATGCATGGGAGGACTCTGTGGCCTGAGGTCTATAAGCACCAGTACATCCACTTAAGTATGCAAAATGGCCTAGTGACTTTAGTAGGACCGCTTTACTTAGGCCTAATCATGGAATATACATGATGGCTCTGCCTGTATGGTTTGTGTGGTGAGGTGTGGAGCTCACAAGATTTGAGGAAATGTTAGTTTTTAAAATATTTGAACAGGGAGGTTTAAGAGAAGGGAGGGGTTTTTTAAAAGCGACATTTCTAGAGGTTGTGATTCTATTGTTTTGCATTTCAGTGCTTCATTGCTCTATGAAGTAGCAATCATGAGGGATGCGATAAAAGGAATTACACCCCTTACAGAAAAAAGCCCCCCTTGCTCAAAAATCAGCAGATCAGCTCTCTGCTTCAGGTGCTGGAGCTTCTAAATTCAAATGAATCCTGAGAAGAGTTCATAGGACTGTTTATTAATATAGACTGATGCTGAATTCCTGAAAAGTTTACATGACTGCAAGGAGTTTTCTCTTGAAGGCAGTCTGTATTGTTATGCTCTAATGGGCCTTCGCTGTCCATCAACAAAGAAGTAGCTTTGTAATTTGCTAACTCATGTGGAAATACACAGACGAAGGAGGTTTCCAAACATGTTTTAATTTGGCTTCCTATAGTTGTTTGCATCCTTGGGACATTTTGCACCATTATTTGTGGTGAGAAGTAAAGAGTGCTACAAAGTCACTCTTTAACCTGTGACGCACCACTGCTCATCTTTATAAAAGCGCTGGTTAAGTTCTTTCTTCTCTTGGGAAACTCCTACCTTTTATTTCATTTGCAATTTGTTGGTTTTCTAGGAATGACGGCATAGCTGATAAGAGCTCAGCAACTCTATAGAGTATTCTTGAGAAATCTAATTAGAGCTATAAAATATGCATTCACATTATCACAGTAACGGGCAACATGTACTCCAGGATATTCTGGAGTGCGCAATGCAGAGCAAGTGCATTTCAATCCAGTGAAGAGGAAAGGAAGAGATGAGGCTAAAAATAATAGGTGAATCTCTTACACTGGGTCCTTTGTGTGAAAGCTGTTACTAATAAACCAGCTACAGAACTATTTATTGATAAATGTTAACTACCATTTTATTCTTATTTGGTCTGATAGCCCCCAACATAGCTCCATTTGTACATATGCTTGTATTGTGTTCTTCTCTTTTCTTTTGCTATCAAGTTTGTATCTCCTGCTGAAATTCAGAGTCCCTTTTGTCTCGGTGGGCCTTTGAGTGGGCTTGGGAATCCAGCAGTTCCAAGATCTTTGCAGGACTGGAGACTCACACTGCCTGAGAGGAGCTGGAATGGACTTGTATTTGCTGTGAAGGGAGAGAATTTTGCATATCGTGGGCACAGATGATGATCTGACCTATACCCTGAATATCCAGAAAGGGGTTTAGAAGCTTAAAAAGGTGGAAGAGTTGAAATAGATGAACACCTACTATGGAGTTAGGTACAACCTGCGTATCTTCAACACATTAAGTTTTTAAAGTGCTTAACTGTAAGAACACAGCCTGAAGATATGAATTAACCTATGTAATCTAGAAACTGCGTAACTAAACCACTGGTTTCCTGAAGCTGGTATCTCAATGGTGAGTGATATTATCTGATTGTAACTACTGACCTGTTTTCAAAGAGTGTAGTACCCAACAGGAAAAAAAAAACCAAAACCAAACCAAAAATACATTGTAATTGACAATTTAGCTTGTAGGTTCAACTATATTAAAAATATAGGCTGACCCAATTCCCTGAATATTAGTTTTCTGAAGTGAAACCAGAGACTTGTTTCCACAGGAAATGGTATGGAGATACAACAGAATTTCAGGAACTCACAGCTGAACCTGTCAGCAATTGATCGAAACAAGTTTGAAAAAAGAGATGGCAGTTGCTTTTTAAGGTGTGTATTTACTTGCCCTTATCCAGGAAAGAATGTTAGAAACCTTGCTGTGTCTCTGAGACCAGCTGAGAGGAATTATCTACAACAGGCGCCTGAAGCCTTGGATATAGTTACAATTCATAATTATTCAAAGCCATAATTACTTTTTGCATAACTTAATTTTACAATAACGTATAGCAGTTTGGTACTAGTAGTGTAGTAATAAGTACCATGCTTACAATAGAAGTTGCTAGAGAAGCTTTGGAAAGAACCACATCTGAATGATATTTTGGCAGTTTGTTAATCTAGACTCCCGGGATTCCAGGATGAAATATTGTTTATGCATATAGTTGGCAGCTGGCAACAAACCCAGAGGTTCTGTTGTTGGTTTGGAGTTCAGCCAAAGTAAACAAAATGTAGTTGTATGTTGTGTGCAGTCCCCAAAGCCAGCATGGGATTCCAGCGTGTTGGAAGCCTTAACTGAGAGAGTCTCTGTAGCACTGGTGTGCCGAAACGGATTCTTAATGTGCACAGAAAAAGGGAGTACACCCTGAAGAGAGAAACTTAGCAGAAAGGGCTGGAATGGACGACCTAGCAGGCCAGCTCTTCATCTGCCCACTGAACAGTAAAACCAGATGATTACTATAGTGTGTTGCTGAAGAAATCAATTGTGCATTGTGTTGTTTTATGAAAAGTCACATTAAAACTATTAATCCTGGGAGTCAGCAGTATGTTACATGAAAAGTCATACAATTTATTAAAATGCACTTATCCTGTGTTGCATTTGTTTTCTTGTTTTTTTCACCTTGGAACTGACAGCAGACACAAATTCCTCCCTGAGCTAGAGATCCTTTGTCTACTTATGCAGGCTTGACAACCAGGCTCATCATAATTGCTAAATTTAACATTGGAAATAAAAGAAATGTAAGTACTGGGGAAGGTGTGGTACAAATGGACAAAAGCCAGAAAAATATAAAGATGGTACTCCATCTCTCATGTGTCATTCTATCCAGATAATGGAGCATACTTGCAGCAACAGAATGCAGCAACGTAAGGAACAGGTTGAGGATTTTTTAAATTTTCTTGCTGGTTTGCATAGGAGATGTAATTTTCCTTAATGTCTGAGGTGTTGAGGTTCATCTGAGGAGGAATAGTGGACAGTCATTCCCAGAGCTCACGTCCCAAATGTTCACAACCACTTTTACTGTGCTGGCAAAGATAAATGAAATGGGAGATGTCTGATGAGCAGACTACTGGAGTGAGATGTTAAGTGCATGGCTTAAGGTAAACCCCAGCAAAGAAACAGGGAATTTTTTTTCCCCTCATCCTCTGAAGGACATCTTAATAACCAGTGCTTTGTACAGCTAAAATGAAGCAGTGGGTTAACTGCCAGAATATTCCAGTTGCCTGGTCAACAATATTTCATACTGGAGTCTAAACAACAGTTGCTCGTTGCAGTGTGAAACAATGTGAAGAGAACAGCCACCTGAATGGAGTCCCTTCACTTTCCTGATTCTTTCCTTCCCCATCCTTTCTCTGCTTTCCATTGCAGTTAGAAACACTTGAGGGTCAAAGCTCCCTTTTACAAATGGGAACCATTATCCACTGCTATTGCCAGTCATTTAGGCTGCATGGTTTGCCCTCTACCACTGTGAGAACCATTCCCCTAACCCACTCAGAAGCATCTGAGTATTGATACAACTGAGCAGGCAACAAGATTGGGATCTTTCTGGGATACTGGCTGAGAAGCTAGAGAGAACAGTGAAGAAAGACAGGAAGAAAAATTAAGATATTTCTGTACCTCAAGATCTCACCTAACAAAGCTGGGACATCATTTTCTCTCTGGCAGGAGGTTAGACGCCTTGGTTTCCAGAAACCTCTCATCACTTTGCAACTGCAGAATGGAAACAAATTTTAATCAAAATATATTCAACATTTTTTTTTTTCCCACACCTATTTCAAATAGCAACTCAAAACTGTGGTAAATCTTATTCAGATCACTTCCAAGAGGATAATTTTTTTCTTAAGCTAATTTGTTACACCTTTCTTAGTTTATTCAACTGGGTATCAGAGACAGTGACTATATCCTCTCCGTAAAACTAGTCAGGCCAGTATAACCTTGACGTTAGGGCCCTGTGCTCCTTAACCAGGAAGGTTTCTCTAACCAGGCCTTTGGTTTAAGCAAGAATTTCCTGTTGATAATCTAGAAACTTTATATAAGAGCAGTTTTTCTCACCTCTCTCACTGAAGACAACCTGTGATCTATTGCTTTTAAGACAATTTTCTATGACCAGCTCTTGTCATCTTTCCACTTGCCAGAATTTGGTGTAAGCTAGCATCCTCTCTTGTCAGCAATCATTTCGCAAGCAGCACCCTCATTATCAAGTCCTGAGATATTTGGGCCCTACAAGCATTAGTGGTGCTTGTTCAGCAGTGTGGATGTGATGAATATAGCTTTTCCCAAAATGTGTAATTTCAGTCAGTGGTTAATTCTCTGATAACATTGTGAGGTTTGCTACTGATGTCCAGATCTCACCTTCAAACTATAAATTTGTATTTTATCTTGATAAATTCTGAAGCGTGATGATGACGATAATTTAGTGTGAAAACACCTTAAGCATAATGGATGAGGAAAAAGTAAGTTACTATGGGACTGAGAACCTGCATCTCAGCTTTCAAGGATGTACCAAGCAACAACATTTCAGCACCATCTGCTGCCAGCGGGGACAAACTACATGGTTTCTACATACTGGCTTGGGAATATTTTTACAGTGAGCTACAAAAACTCATCCACGTTTCTAGTATGCAAGTGAAATAATTGAGCAATTGGCTGCATTGGTTCCATAATGAGGAGCCTAAAATGAGTCCACAATGAGAAAGAAATGAAAATAACCAAGACGACCTTTTGATTTCACTTTGAAGACACGTTAGCGAGACGCTGGAAACATTTCAGAAGTGATATGCTTAGCCTTGGACAGCTTTTCTAAAACAAAACTCCTTTGTTTAGAATTCAGTTATGATTTCTAAGTGACAACAGAGCTTTTACCTACCAAATCATTTCCCAAATAGCAGGTACTTCAAGTGAAGAAGTGAGTTTTAAGGATATCCCTGATGTTATAATACCTGCCTAATAATCCAACACATCCTTCTTAACAAACACAATGCAATTCAGACTTCCCCGTGGCACCTCTGCCTATTTCTGGATTTTATTTACCACTGACTTCATTTCAGGATCTAGTTATTTTAAGGGTACTAGCAAACATAATATCTTGGCATGTTTTCTGCTTGCTAATCAGTGCTCAGAAGGAGCTTTTACAGAAAAAAACTCCAAATCTTTTCTCATAACTAGTTCGTGGTGCATGCATGCAAGAGTTGAAGGTTCATGGGCAGGAATTGTTGCTTGTAACTCCAACTGCAGTGGGTCATATTATTTTCTCTTTAATGCCTTGCTCTGCATTATTTAGTCCTAATTCTAATTCACTCAGACAAAACACTGATTTTTAAAGACTTCTGCCTTTTATCCAGTTTCCAACCATATAACTCTCAGACTGTGACCTCTTTCCTTCTACTATCAAACAAACTGCATGGTTACAGGTTTGCTCATCTGAAAGAGACTTCTCAGTGCGAGCAAAAGCTTTGTTAGAGGTGCAAACACAGGTCTGATAGGTAACAGTTCAATACACTTCACTGGAGCGTTGCTGACTCATTGAATATTAAAGTGAGCTGGCTTTGCAGTGCGTGCCAGCAGCTGCTATTAGGCAGGGTAATGCTAGTTGGCCATGCTTGCTGAACGTTGGTCTTGTAGGAAGAGCTCATATTCAGTTAAACGAACAACTGAAGCGTTGCAAACAATCCTTTGTGATGGCACTCCAGCAATGCCTTGCGTGTTCTTTGTTTTACAGAAAGCATTAAAATGGTGTTGAGTGACTCAGCCACTTTGTATCCTGGGTGTGCTTAGCTGGGTGAGATAATGAAATATACAAAGCAAAGTGAGATAATAAAATGGCACTTTTGAAATGCTTTTTCTTTGATTTGGCAAAACAGCTCTATCATCTGATATTTAAGTATTGCTTATAATTCAAGCATCAATAAAAATATTCTCTTCCATCATCTTGCTTACCTCATGTCCTTTTGCAGATGTGACGTGTGCAGCTATAGAAATATAATTGATTGGGAAATGGGACTTCACATGAGAAGATTTCTGCAGGAGAATTTTTTTTGGTTCAAATAATACTTTTCCAACTGAAAATTTAGAAAAGTCTCTCCTGTTTTACTGGGGGAAAAAAGTGAAACCATAAGAAAGTGAAGAAAACTTTGAGTACATTTTTAAAGTGGCACTCTGTTTTTTCCTCTTAGAAGATAACACTTTTAATGTTAATTTTCAAAGCCAAAAGCTAGAAAGAGGAAAAATGGGCTCTTTTACATGCTGTGTGTCTCTCAGCTTCCGCTGTTTGAAAACCCAAGCGGCGTCACTCCAAATTCTGAAACTGTAACAAGGGCTGAAAAAGTACAGTTCCGAACTGATTTTGAAAAAAATACAGAAGGTAGGTACAGCGGCAACCCTTCCCTCTCTCTTTGGATTTAACTAAACCCCATCTTCCAACAAAAACACATTTGACTGCTTTCCTAGCAAATCTGTGCTCAAGTTTTCTCAGGCGAAGCGAGTACAGTCCCCCGTCACCTGCACTCCGTAAAACACCCGCATAAGCAATTGATCTGCTGGGGTAAAATGATTCGTGTTACACTGGAAGCTTCTATCAAGGGAGACCTGATCGCCCTCTACAGCTGCCTGACAGGAGGCTGTATCGAGGTGGGGGTCGGCCTCTTCTCCCTGGTAACGGACGATAGGACGAGGGGGAATAGTTTGAAGTTGTGCCAGGGCAGGTTTAGGCTAGACATTAGGAAAAATTTCTTCACAGAAAGGGTTGTCAGACTCTGGAATGGGCTGCCCAGGGAGGTGGTCGAGTGCCCATCCCTGGAGGTATTTAAAAGAAGGATAGATGAGGTGCTTAGGGACAGGGTTTAGTGGTGGGATGGCAGGGTTAGGTTAAAGATTGGACTCGATGATCTTAAAGGTCTTTTCCAACCAAAGCGATTCTATGATGCTATGATTCTCTGGCTCTTTCTCCTCCAACTTCTGCCTTTGCCTGTCATATTAAAGCAACTGATGCTAGGTTATTTCTATGAATCTGGCTGTTCATGGTGGTGGTTAGGTTTTGCTCACTTTTGGTTTTGGGGACTCCGGCGGGAGGACGGGCCAGCACACGGTGCCCAGAGATGCGGTGCCATGCTGCAGGTCCCCGCTCCGGCTCTGTTTCGGACAGCCAGGCCCGAACGCCCCGGCGAGGGGTCGCTCCCCAGGCCTCGCTGCAGCAGGGCTGTGCCCGACTCCTCACAGCAGGCGAACACCTCAGGAGAAGCGCACCGACGTGAGGGGCTGTGCGCGGGGAGCGTGCCGGGCAGCCCCTCAGGACACGGCCCGGCGGAGGGGGCTGGCAGCGGCCACCGGGGGTGACGGCCGCGCGGCCTGCCCGACCGCGGGGACGAGCCAGGGCCGTCTGGCCCCGGCCGCCGCCGCCCTCCCCCCTCCCGCCGCGCCGCGCTCCTTTGCCGCCGCCCGCCGCCGCTCCTTGGCGCCGCCGCGCAGCCCGGGCGCGCTGCGTCCCGCCGGCGGGCCGGGCCGGGCCGAGCCGCCTCGCCCCCCGCGGGTTCCCGCCTCGCCGGCCGCGCCTGCGGGCTGCTAAAAGGGCGCCGGCGGCCGCCGGGGAGCGGTGCGGGGTGTGCGGTGGAGGTGCCGGCACCGCCTCCCTGCGGCAGGAGCGGGCGCCCCGAGGGCCGGCTGGGCTATAAGTTGCCTGCCCTATAGGTTGCGGTGCGTGCAGGCTGCCTTCCACACTCGTCCGTTTGCCCCCTTATGGGCCGCCTCGCCCGCAGGGACCTACCTGGAGGTCAGGTCACCTCGCCTCAGGCGGCGGCGGCGGGTTCAGCCAGCCCCGGCGGAGATGGAGTGGAAATTAGCCAAAAGCGCCGGGAGGATGAGCAGGAGGGATGAGGATTTGCGCTGGGTAATGGTGCCCTGCGGGGTGGGGGGGGGTGGGGGGGCTGTCGCCGCCTCGGGGCGGGTCGCGGCCGAGGAGCTGGCCTGGCAGGCGCCTTCCCGGCCCCTCCGGCGGCTCTGCCTTCTGCCGGGGCCCGTGGCTGCCAGCGAGGGGGACCTGGGGTGAAGAAACCGTGTGTTAAGTGTCGTGCCTCTGTGTTTCCCTCAAGGAGAAGGCGACGGGAGCGCTCGGAAAGGCCCTGAAGCAGAGCAGAGAGCAAAGCCTGCAGAAAGCTGCTAAGGTAAGGGTGGGCACAGACATTCACACTCCTCTGTATGCACCGCACTGAAGAGTTCCCTTCCTTACATTTATGGGGGAGGGAGAGGAGGAAACTGTTGAAAATAAGTGATTTCAAAGAAAAAACATACTTTTTTTTCCTTTCCTCTTAATCCTTATCACACTGTTAACTGTAGCATTGGAAATGTCAGCAAAACGCGAGTTATGGTAAAGTGACGTCTTTTGAGGGGAGGAACCAAAACCACCTGCGGGCTTCTCTCCTTTGGCACTAGAGGGACTGCTTGCTGTTCAAAAGCAAAAGTTACTTGACCTGATTGAAGGGTTGTATGGATTTACAGAGCTGTCTTTTTATTGGCACTGCAAGCTGACTTGTTCACATTTATAGGGTGGTAAAGATAAAAGGGACAACACAGAACTCGCATATACAGTATGAACATAGGTGGAAAACCTATTAATCACCAACAATATGCTTGACAGTAAGCAAGAGGCAAAACACAGGCAGCCTGGTGAGATTGCAGTATGTGATCTGGTGGACTGGGAGGTGAAGGCGTGAAAAGAATTGACCATACTGAAAATACTGAAGCAGGAGATGAGCAGAGTGCCCTTAGATACAACAACAGTACAGAAATGTGGCTACCACCATGCTGAGAATCTCCAACATGAACATTTTGTGTAAGTGACCCTGTGGGAAAAGCTGTGTTGTTAAAGTGAGCAATGACGGGGCTGTAGGAGAAGGAAATTCGGTCAGGGGGTGAGTGGGAGCTACTGGCCAAAACTCAACAGAGTGTAACAGTCTGGCAGTGCATGTTAGCTGGCTGTTGTCTCTGATGTGTCAACAGCTGCTAGCTGCACTCCATATTGTTTCATTCAAAAGCATCGAGCATCCTCTTGCTGTGGAATAAGCGAAGTCAATTAGCCAATGCTTTTCTGTGGCTGCTAACAGCACCGCTCAGGCAAGTAAATGTTTTAGTGTTTTGTTTTGTACTGAGTTGATGTTTGAGTGATGTACGACCAGTTTTTAAGAAGCAAAAGGAAGGCTTCAAATTTGGTATTCACTGACATTTATACAAAGTGTCTAACTCTGTAGCTGCTTTCCAGCATGACTTACAAGGGCTTTCCATCAAAATGGCTGTTGTAGGCAAAATTTTACCTCCAGCTGGCCTAAATCTGTAAGCTTGACTGGTGGGATCTTTATGCATACTCCATCATGTAGCTGTAAATGGAGGTACAGTGTGGCTCATCACCTCAAGTTAAGTTCCACTACGGAGTAACTAATGATAATTCTAGTTTCAAAATAACCTAAAAATGACTATACTGAATTAAACTCTGGGCTTATCTATGCTAAGGGAGAAAAGGGCTGAAGTAAGTGTGTATGATACTGATTAACTTGTGGACATAATATCCTATGCTGGTGCTCGTGCAACTAAGGCAAGAAACTGTTTGCAACACTATCCAGTTCCTTTTGGACAGTCTGGGATCTGATTCTAGTCATAGAATCATAGGTTTTATACTATTACTTTAATTCAGGTCTTGCTGAATCAGAAACTTATCTGTGCCATTTATTTCATGACAGTATTTCCTGCACTTGTATATATGCATATATGAAACATGAACCTCAAAATAGGTGAGCAATGCTGAATTTAAGTAGAAAATATGTTTCCAGGCATGTTTTTTCGTGAGAAATCTCGCCGTGCATGGACTCTGTGTCTGGTAGGCAGTGTATGGCGAGCTGGCTGCTGTATCTGAATGTAGCAGTCACTACTGCACTGTCACCTGCTGCAGGGCCAGCTCATCGCTGTTCAAAGGCGGTTCCTCTGGAAAGTGCAAGGGTTCTAATTTCCAGGAATGCAGGTGGTGTATCTGTGTGTGATGGAATGGCAGTGTATGTTAGCTGGTTGAAAATCTGGCATCAGCTAACATGCAGTTGCTATCCTTTTCCACATACCTTGATCATCAAAATGGAGAGCTACTACTTTTGTATAAGGAATCTCTTGGATCCATCTGATTATTGCTTTTTTTGACTGTCAGGCTAGTTTTTGGTATTATAGAAGTACCTTGTATTTCCATCATCTACCCTTATCCAAAGAATTGTGAAATTTTTTGTTGATTCAGACTCTGATTTTCATTTGCTTTTAGATACCAAGGTAACAGGAGGTTTATAAACACTTAAAACAGGTAAATAATTAAAACATTTCAAACAATTCTAAGCTATGAAAGTTTTCTTAAGGCAAAAGAAGCAAGTTTGATTTTTAATTTTTTTATAATATTTGGGAAATGCAAGTTGGTGTGGTTTGGTTTTTTTTCTTAACTGAGTAATTAGATGCTGGAAAGGCTTAAAATCACTTTTACCAACTGCCTGAATGCTATATTTGAAAAATAATTACCTTTTCATTCTGTAAAAATAGAGAACTCAATTTCTGAATTTTTCTTCTCCCCTTGCTTCTCAGAGTAACTTAATTTGTGAACAGCAATACATTAAAACAACTGCACATAGTCTCACCAGCCAGGAGACACAATTTGAATAGGATATAATATTGTACTTTGGAAGAGTAAAGGCTGGAAGCACATTGATCCTTTTGATTCATGTTACACTGGAAGCTTCTATCAAGCATACTGCCACAGGCGACAGAGTATTACCTCTGTCCTCATCCTGGCACTTCAGGCACTTAAAGCATGCAAAAGAAACTCTTTGTTATTACTTGCTTTATCTGGGTACTGGTATATGTGCCTTGCAAAGTGAAGGTCTCCTAGGATGAGAAATCGCATTGGTGTTTGTGAAGGTCTGCAGAATTAGTGTGATGTTAATGTTGTGTGTGGTGATTAGGCAGTGTATTGTTAGTTAGCTGTTCTTCATACACCAGCAACTGACTACACTGCCACATTAGCACATCACTGTTGAGACAAGAACAGAAATACTGTTATTAGAAATATCTCATGGGATCCTTAGCTGGTGTAGAGCCCAGTGCCTGCCTAATTTCCTTGACTGAAAGGAGCTGTGCTAGGTTATGCAAATTGAGTCAATGTAGGATATAAAAATAAGTGTAACTGTGTTTGACACACTTAGACAGATAATCCAGCCGGTTTCTGAAGAATTTACTAAATTGTGTAAGTATTTAAGTAAGAGTTTCAGGTTTGGGCCCTATGTGAATATGTTTCTGTTACACCACTAAATATTTACTGGCGCATTGATGTGTGGGCTCAGCAAACAAATATTTTCTTGAACAGGGACATGTCCAACTGGTGACTGAAATGGATTTAGAATATTTGCACTCCCAGGCAATTTTCTGGAAAGAGGAGCTGCCTATTAAACGGTATCTGTTGGAGATAATGAGGCTATGTCAGACGTAAGGAGTGAGGGAAGCATGAGATAGGAATGAAGGAAGCGTTAGGATGAAAGATGCAGTAGGTTACGCTTAAATGGAGTTGAAGAAACTTTAATGCTCATGGGCTGAACTCTTACCCTTCTGAAGAGGGCAGTTTCATCTTAAATTGGTGGGATTATTTAAGAATCCAGTAAATAGATTTTAATCTGTTTATAGCATTTTTAGTTTAGTACTTTTTTGTGTTGTTAACTTTCATTTTATTTTTTTGCCTTTCCAAATCTGTAGATTTGGCAGTTGAAGATGCTTTATTTGTATGCTGGATAACTGGTAACTCGGTTTTAAGAAAGAAGTGATTAGTTTATCAATGATTTGCTGTAAATATTACTTTGGAGGAGCTGTTATGACTCATGAAGTAAGTAATACAAACATACTGAGTTTCTGGAGGAATGTTAATTAACAGTAAACTTTGAAAAAATAAACTCTGTGTAGGTTCAGGACAGAATGGTACCTATATTCAAATTTTTACAGAAGATGGTTTAGTGGATTGTGACCAAAGGGTGAAATCAGAAATTCAATGACTGTTTTCTCAGGCAAAACCTTCTTTTTTTAGGAATCTGAAGTAAAAGTAATTGAGGGATCAATGAGTTAAATAATTCTGTCCACTCATTTGCTTATATCCCATGCTATTTCTGAATACAAGGAAATATACTTGATCTTAATGATGGCTTTGAGTTATTTAAGATTACAGTGTATCCTGTGAAAAACATCATATGAGTGAATCACAAGCAAGGTGTGCACACTCCCTTCCCTTGTGATCCCTGCCAAACTAGAAAATGATACTGCACTGTTGATCTTTCATAGGGTATTTAAAGAACTTGAGTGAAGTTTCCCGTATGCTGAGTAACTCTCAGGCAATACCAGGACTAAAATAGATTTTTTTTCAGGTGTTGCACTAACAGCACCCAACATTTCTTTATACGTACCCTTTTTTATTCAGTGGTATGAAAAGCAGAGAGCTATAGCAGTGCACCTGAATGGGCATGCATGTTTCAGTCATGTACATTTTCAAGTAAAGGTATAATCTACCATTTATGGGAAAAACATTGTGTCCTGCCACTTAGTTCCATGGATGCTAGACTGCTCCCAGTGAGGGGAGAGGATCCATATATCACTCCATCAAAGCAGCGGGGACATTTGCCAAAAATCACCTGACACATTCTGCTAAATGTTCCCTAGGCTGGAACTGTACGTGTACAAGGAGACTGGAGTAAAACTGGAACAGGCTGCCCAGAGAGGTGGCAGATGCCCCATCCTTGGAAACATTCAAGGTCAGGCTGGATTGGGCTCTAAGCAACCTGATCTGGTTGAAGGTGTCCCTGCTCATTGCAGGGGGGTTGGACTAGATGGCCTCTAAAGGTCCCTTCCCACCCAAAACATTCTATGATTAAGACACAGGACCTCAGCATAAGAACAGGAACTGTCTTGATGTGGAATCTTGCAGGCTAATGGCAGATAGCTCAGCGGCTGGTCTAAAACACCACAAGTAGGCATGTTTGGACTAACTAGACCCTTACGTAGGCCTTAACTGATCTCTGAAAGTTAGAGTGGCTAAAATTGTCATGTGTAAGATTTGACTTCCCTTCCAAAATAATGGTTGTCATTATTGAGGGTGACACATCAGTATCATTACTCAGTCTTTTAAAAAATCTTTTTCTGTCCTTACCCCTCAGGGGCTTTCTGTGAAATTCTCAATGAATTCCACAGGTGAATGAAAAAATACTCTTTTTTTTTTTTTTTTACATTGCTTTTGCATTTCTCACCTTTTTAATACAGTTATGTGACTATCTTTATTGGAAAATGTTTTGAAGCACTTCAGGTATTTTTGTTCACTGTTAGTCTTACAAGAGATCTGCTACCAGTCCATTTTCATATAGAAAACTCTTCTGAGACACTGGTTTCTGTTGTTTCTATTCTCTCAGCCCTCCTTTAAGACTTGGACAGCTCCAATTTGCTGTCTCCCTTCATCAAACAGATAAATCAAAATGCCTGGCAGTTTGAAATAGGACAGTGGAACAGAACTGGAAATGGGTGAGCAGTTACATGCAGGACTGGGGAGATTGCCAGGTGAGAAGAGTGGGGCCTGAGGCATGAACCTTCATCCCCTTCTTCTACCTCTACTTGAAGACTGTTGTTTTATTCCAGAGATGGGAGGTAGATGGCTGGGGAGCACTGTCTTGGACTGTCTCTCAAAGAAGTCTGTTAGGGTGCCAGGGTGCTGATTTGTGTTGCCCCCTGAATCCTGCTGTAGGCAGCCATGTACGTTCACACAGGCCCAGCCTTCATCCAGGTCAGGAGACTGGGAATCCAGCAGGAGATGAGCTCACAGCTGAGGCACTGTACTGCGGTGCAAAAGTATGGAGAAGGCTAAAGAGGTTAAAGGTGGTGTTGTAAAGGTGAAATGTAAAATTAATCAAAATACAAAGCAGGCAAGGAAACATTTTTTGCAGTTTTTCTTTTAATAATTTTATTTTCTATGTACAGTTTTTTTACAACCAAATTGGCAGCTTCACAAATCGGTAATCTTCCTCAAGAAGATTGCAAAGCTGCATTTGTCTCTAAAAACCCTGGTATGATGCCTCTGGGCCCCATGTCTTTTAGTCAGGGCAATTACATGTTAATGGAATATCAAAATCTATTTGTTACTGGTAGATGGGAAATAAAACACTTCTGTGCAAATACTGAGTATTGTATCACCAAAATCCTTTTCTTTGTAGCTATGTCCCTGCTGCTGACAATTGTAATTAGCTATTGTCAGCAATTTAAAGAAACATTCAGAAACTTTATGCAAATTGAAGGTCCATCCCTGCAGGGTACTGAGTGCCTTGCCATTCCCAGTAACCTCAGTGGTTCTCAAGGCTGTTGCAGGAGGTAATCCAACATTAATGGGCATAGTGCAGCTGAAAATACTAACGCCAAAGGAAGT
This sequence comes from Butorides virescens, assembly GCA_017310255.1. Taxonomy (NCBI): domain Eukaryota; kingdom Metazoa; phylum Chordata; class Aves; order Pelecaniformes; family Ardeidae; genus Butorides; species Butorides virescens. Next base: position 33,557 of record JADKXX010004527.1, on the reverse strand, counting down.
AAAATCACCTGATGGTTTAGCTTCTAGCAGCGTTTCCCAGGAATGTAGTAGGCTGTGTATCCATGCTGTTGAATGGATTCACAGCGTGAACGGCTTTTTCAGAGGTCTTCTCTTTTCTTCATTATAATCTCCCTGATTAATGATGCTACTTCTGGCTTGATATTTCCTATAGGCTCTTCAGGTCTCCAGAATTTCACAACTTTACCCTCAGGGCTGACAAGGTACTTCCAGAAATTCCATCGAGGCTCTTTCTTTGAAGAATCTGTAAGAACGGCATCAGATCATTTTAGTGACTTACACTTGTCATTGTTTCATTACCCTGCAGTGATTCTTCAACTGTTTGTGTTGAAGTAATCCCAGTTTGTCCTTTGCTAGAAGTCTGGGCATGAATTTACTGGTTGGTGTTAATGATCTGAGAGGTGGGAAGTGAATGATGCTCTCCCCTTCTTGTGAAACTGAGTTCCTCCTATTACTACACTCTGCTTCCTAGGGAGGAGGGTATGAGGGCTGCATACTCATTTGGGGAATACCCAGTTTTATGTTCGTTTAGGGGAAGTGAAATGGGAGCAGGAAGTCATACTGTTGATGGCTTAGTTTGGCTCCTTTCATTCCATGAGGCAAACCTTTACTTTTATCTTTGCTATCATGAATACCTGGCAAGATACTTTCTGAGATCAAGGGGCTATCAGGAAACTATGTGGCTCCTAGAGGAGGCAGAAGCAGTTTCTTGACTACTGGCTTTGTCCTTGGAGATTCTCATAGGTTTAGAGGGAAATCACTTTTTGAGAGAAGAACTAGAAAAAAAATTCCAGGAGATTTTGACTGGGGAACAGGTGTCCAATGGGGAACGGTGCTGAACCCTGCACTGATTCTTGGAAGCAATGAGTTGAATTTTGCCATTGGACTACATTTGTAATGTCATGACTGTAAGGGGACAACATAGCAAGCAAATGGGTATGGTAAAGCTCATGTCACCAAGGCTCTGGCCCAGCTAGTAATTGTATCTTTGCTGAGTTGTTGTATCTAGGATCAGTCCTGAAGTAACATAACCCCATCTCTGAATATTCTTCCAGTGTTCATTAATGCATATGAATAACTCATGCAAACACATAGGAGGTGTGTTTGAGGAAAGGTGAGGCTGCAAACCTTGCACTGTCCCAACAAAATGCCTTACTGCTATGAAAGCAACATGAAGCAGTAGTGTAAAGAAAGGCCTTAGCACCATGTTTATGCTGCCAGTGGATTCTTTTTGCACTAGACTATCTGACAGTGCTGGACAAATTGTAACTAGCAGTCACAGTCACAAGGGAGTGTAGCATGATGTTCAACCTTCTGATTGTCAAGACAGCAACATGAAGAAAACTGGTACTTCTTTAATTGAAGGTGCATAGTAATCTCATATGAAGCAGAGTCATGCAGGAAAAAAAGACCTTATTTCAAAATACTGAAGTACCACAGGATCTTTCTCCGTCTTGTGGGTGAAGAGCATGTCAAGTAAGAACTGCCTGAGTGAATATGGCTGTTCTGTTTCTGTATAGGTATTCATGTCATTGCACTGGTAGTTAGAATCTGGATTCATCCCACCCAGCTGGTACCTGTGTGCTCTAGTCTCCTCTATAATGAACTGAAAGGCACCTCCAGTGCATTCAGTAATTCCACTGGACATCAGGCAACTCAGAGCAATGAGGCTTTACCTGATGTCTTTGGTGATGTGCCTATGGGGAGGTAGGAAGAAACAGTTACGGTGACAAAGGTGACCACTTAAAATGACTCCTAAATGAAAGTAATTTTCAAGTACGTAAGAGGTGTCGCAGAGGATATGGCAAGAAGCAACAGACTTAAGTGGTGTAAGGAAGATTTAATTTAAACGTTGAAATAGCTTTCTGACAAGGAGCTGTGAAGAACTGGAATAGACTGGGAGGTTTTGGAATCTCTCATACTGTAATAGTCTGGAGAAGCATGTGTAGTACTGATTTGGGTAAATGTGATCCTGTCTTGGGGCAGGGAGATGGAATACGGGTTTGGGCCTTCTCCTACCTTATTTTCTAGTTAAAATGATGTGATGAAGAAGGGTTATGTTCTAATTATCCTTTCTTTCGTATATCAGTGTTTAGTATGGGTCAAAGACCTGGCCAAAGCTCAGGAAAATCCAGAGAGGCTTTTTAAGTTGGCTTTGGGTCTGTGGGGTCTTTGGTCAACTGAAGAGAGTTTAATTTTGCTTGTGAGGGTATGAGGCTGTAAGTCAGTAAATGATTACTGTAACAGGAGTATTTGTGTGAGTGGGTTTTGCAGGCTGGGCCCTGAAGTTCACAAGACAAATTAATGCAAATCACTGATTATGTATAACTACAGCATATATAATCCTGCTTTACAATACAGTTTACACAAAGGTGGACATACGAGACTGCTAAAACAGGAATCTTCTTACTTGCATGTGTTTATGTAAAATCTTCCAGTAATTTTAAGATCCCCCCATAGTGACATTTTTGTCCACGAGCAAAGTTGTTGTTCAACCAAAGTCACATAATTTGAAATGAGATTTTATAAGTGGGAGTCTCTGCACTCAAGTTTATACATCCACAAAATGGATGTTTCTAGCTGGGCTGGTCACAGTAGGCTGTTGTTATAATTGGTGGGAAGAAACAGATGCTTTCAGGATACAACTCTTCTGACCATATTTTTGATATCCACACTGAAACAAGGTGAATTGTATGCTGAATTCCTGTTTCTCTCTATAGACTATGAAGACCACGATGTTTCCTGACAGACTGGAGTTTAGGGAGAATATCATGGTTACAGGCAGTTTGATATATAAAAGAAAACAGTTACCTATTAGAAATTTAAAGGCCGGCTCTGCTTCTGATCCTAGGATCTTGATTTTGTGGAAAACAGGGAAGGTTACTCCATAGTTTCCTTTGGCAAAAGATTCTATTTCCTGGCTGGAACTAGGCTCTGATTCTCCAAACTGGTTGCAGGGAAAAGCCAGCACAGTGAAGTGGGAGGGACCAAACTCTCTGTGCAGTTCTTGCAGTGCGATGTAGTTTTTGTCTGTGTGTTGGCAGTAACTGGCCACGTTTACAACCAAAGTTGCCTTCAGAGACATAAAGTTATAAAAGTAAGAAAGAAATGGAGAAATGGTGTAGAGACTGCAATTAAGTCTTAAAATGGCATCTCCCACTACCACAATTGCTCCTGCCTGAAGGCTAAATATTATGTCTGATCATAATTTCTTTAAACAGATAAGGATGATAACATCTTAAGATAATTACTTTCGGACAACCTGTTTTAAAAGTCCAGTAAATGGATAAACTTAAACTTACAGCTTTGTTTAAATATAAGCATGTAAAAAAAGCATTATTTAGGACTGGCACTAAAATCATATTTACTAGATCAACTTCCAGAATTCAACAGAACATGCTACCATTCTTAACTAAGATTAAAATTCACAAATTGTATTGTTAGGCTAAATTGATTTACAATAAAGAACATGAAAAAAAACATTTTTCTTGACTTAGTAGATCTAATAGTTAATTCCTGGAGCAGGCCTAGATAAAATAAATTTCTCTCCAGTTTACTGTTTGAACAGGAATTTAGTGCAAATCTCTACCAAAAATTCCCATAACCAAACCTTTTGTTAGCCTACAAATGGAGATCTGTTTCTCAGTGAAGATTCAAGAAAGGGTATAATGAAGTTGTAACTTACTTTCCCTCTGTATTTCTCCAAGGAAACGATCCTTCCTCGTGAATCCTTGACTTCAAAAGAATAAAAATCTTTGATTTTCGGTTTAAAAAATCTGAGTTGCAGCAGGCAGAGAATGGCAGTACACAAAACCATCGACAGAAAGACAACAAAGACCCTGGCTTTGGGCACTGAGTGTTTCAGAGGATAAGTAGTTGTGAGAGGCTCCATTTTGAAAAACTTTAGAGAGGAGCCTGGGCAGGCCTGGAATGTGAAGGAGGAGCTGAAATATGAAACTCGCAGCTTGGACTGGAAGCAACAAGCTGTGCGTTTTGTCCCTGTTGCAGAAGCGGCAGTTTCATTTCACAGTGCTTCTGACGGGCTTCAGAGTTCTTGGGTAAAGTAGAGAAAGCTCTCTGGCTGGGGGAAAAAAAAAAAAAGAACTTAATAAAAAGTGCATACCCATCACCTAAGAATGCCGATTGCTCTGTTTAACTGACCTGTGCAGGATACGCCAGAGTTTGCATGCTGTCTTGAGAGGGGCCTCTTCTGTGGGTCTGTAGATGGTACCTTAAGGGTCAAAAGACCCCCAGATGTAAGCGGCTTACATGCATAAGATTTAGGCCTTATTGTCTAGTTTGCTGATGTTTTTCTAAAGTCAGTAGTGTCTAGTTTGGATGTTTTTCTAAAATCAGTAGTGTAGTTACTTAGTAAATTTAGAACCCTGTTCAAGGACGGGAAGAATCGGGAGGGGATGAAGCAAAAGGATAATAACGGTTTGTCAAGGTTGCTAGACTAGAAGGAATGAGAACTAATTGACGCAGGAAGATTTGTGGCTCCTTACGAAGGACAGTTTTTGATAAGAACCAGGAGTTTACCTTAAGAACTGGTTTACACCAACCCTGCAGTTTGGGCAAGAGCCAAGGAGCAACTGAGTCTGCGCAAGAACAAGGGGTTACTAGCGGTGACGAAGAGGAGCCATCAGCCTTCATCCCCACGACCACCGACGACCACCACAAGGAGGCACTGAGCAGGCGCAGTAGGGAGGGGTTTATGGAAATGACCTCCTGAAGCTAATTTTAATACAAAGTGGAGACAGGTTATGCATATGTATAGGCATATCAGGAAACTTCATACATATGTAATACTTTGCTACATATAAAAGGGGCAAGTTGCCACTTGAAGGTATGCATGTTAGGTGGAGCGATCCTCTGTGCATCTGGCGCCATGAATAAAGAATGCCTGCCTTTTAACACTACATTTGTGTTACAAGGTTCATTCTTCCCGGTGACATAGAGGGTGCAGCTCTCTCACATCCCCTGCACCCTGCAGGTCCCCCTGGCGGAGTTGTTCGGCATCAGGCACCTATGCCGTCAGGCAGACCTGGAGAAGCAGTTTGGGGCCAGCTGTGTAGGTAGAAGGAGGGCAATATGGCAGAAGCCACCCAACTTACAGCCGCTGTCCTGCCTCTCATCACCTGGTGTGGGATCATGGGCAGCTTTGTTTGTAATACTCTTTTACAGCACATGGGGCAGAGAAAAACTCCTTGTTTATAGGCTGACATAAGGGAAGAAAATAAAATGTTTTTTTCAACATGAGGGGTGGCTGATGATCGAAAATAGGTTGCTATTTTTATTGCTACTGCTAATAGGCAACTAGCTGTGCTGAGACGAGGACATGGAAGGTCTCCACGAGAGAAGAATGAGTTAGCTGAGAATCTCAGGTTCTAAGCCAGGCAGCTCCAGGGCTGTTTTGCTGAGGAGACTGTGAAAGATGCTCTGAACTTCAGAGCCACACAAGTCTGCTGTCTTGCCTGTCTTCGTTTTATTGTTTAATATTTTGAAGATGTTGCTCTTGGTTTCTGAAGGTACATCAATATGTAGCGGTTACAACTTAGTTACAGAGAAAACAAAATTTTCTTTGTCTTTTTTCATGTCTTCCCTTGCTCAGTTTCTCCATCTTTCTGTCCATTTGCTGTTCCCTCTCTTCCTCTCAGCTTTCAGGATTTTTTTTTGTCTGCCTCATGTTTCTGTTCTTGGGCTTTTCTAAGCTATTACTTGACTTTCAGTCTGCCTTGCTTGTCAGATTCTGCTAACTTTATTTCCTCTCAGTCCAAACCATCACTGAAGAGTGATTTCTGTCTTGGTTGTTTTTCTTACCACCCTGATTTTTTGCTGCATTTAGAGGCTACATTTTAAAGGATGATGTCTCGGCTGGCAACTAAGCACCACGCAGCCGCTCGCTCACTCCCCCCCCCCCCCCCCCCCCCCAGTGGGATGGGGGAGAGAATCAGAGAAGAAAAGTAAGACCCGTGGGTTGAGATAGAGACAGTTTAATAAGAGAGAAGAATAACAATAACAATAATAATAATGGTAAGAAAATATACAGAATATATAAAACAAGTGATGCACAATGCAATTGCTCACCACCCGCTGACCGATGCCCAGCCCGTCCCAAGCAGCAATCGCTCCCCCCGAGCCACGATCACACAGCCCGAGCAGCGATCACTCTGCCCGCGACCGACCGACCGACTGACCCCCCCGAACATGACGTTATATGGTATGGAATAGCTCTTTGGTCAGTTTGGGCTAGCTGTCCTAGCTGTGCTGTACTCCCAGCTTGTTATGCACCTGGCCGAGCAGGAGAAGCTCAAAAAGTCCTTGAGGAGTCTGAGCACTACTTGGCAACAACTAAAAACATCAGTGTGTTATCAACATTCTTCTGGTACTAAATCCAAAGCACAGCACTATGCTAGCTTCTGTGAAGAGAATTAACTCTATCCCAGCTGAAACCAGGACAGATGAAAAGAGATCGGGACTTTCTGGAGGTGAAACCTGCCATCTAGGGGGTCTGTTGCTTTTCAGTGACTTCGATATCACCTCAAATATCCTTGATCTGTACAATATCATAGTGGTATGTTCAACCATTTCTATAATGTTCACTAATAGCTAATTTTGCTTAACACACATTCATTTTGCTTAACAAGACTCTATAGAGAATTTCACACAGTTCTACGTAACAGAGAGATGCTTGGGAAATACTGTGAAATCCAGTATTTGTATGGGTGTTTCCTGTGATCTGAGGACATGTGAAGCTTGATCTCTGCCTGGCAGTGAGGCCTGTGAGCCTGGTGTTTCGCTGGTGGGGCAGAAACGGTGCAAGACTTCTGTACTGAAATAAGCAAAGCTGTAATCAACAAGCAAACACAGGTGACTAATGCTGACTTTAAAAGCCGGTTTGAATTTGTTTGATTTCAGAAAACCCATGCAAGATCCTGGTGTCTAGTCACATTTTGACAGCTTTTCATTTGCATCTAATATTATTTCAGAAAATTAAAAAAAATTACAAGACTTAGTATGTTATAAATATTTACTGGAGTACCTAATAATGATCCAGAAGCCTATTATACTTTCTGTGCTTCCTTACTGTTGTTGCTTTCAATGCTTTCCCGAAAACATTGCTCTAAAACTGTCTGAAAATCGTGTTCAATATTTATCTAGACTCTTACATTCCAAATTTCGATACATTCTTATGTTTTTCTGGCACAAATTGCTCTATGAATGAGAGTAAGAATATAAATCTGTCATTTAATCTTTATTTGCTATGCTTTAATGTATTACAAAGTGTAAGATAGTATACAAAATAGTAACATGAACAAGGCATAGCAGTGGTGAGAAGATTCAGAAACCAGACATGGGCGAAGTTCTTCTTTGGCAAAGATCAGAAAACCAGCCTGGTTCCAGACAGCCAACACGTGGGTTTGCCCAAATACCCATCTCTCAGGAGAGACCAGACCCAGGATCCTGCGCCAAATGGCTGAAGATGCCTCGGGTCTTTCAAAGGCCAGTGCTGTAGCCTAGCGCATGAATAACACAAATACAGGTTTCTTCTCTGGCACAGGCTTTCTGTGTGACAAATGATTCAGGGGTACTTCTCTGACTGGAAACATTTGTTTCTTTCTGTTTTTTCTCCCCCCTCACTCTTTCTCCATCCAGGTGACTGACCGCTGGAGCCATCCTCAGCCCAACATCCATTTCCATGGCCTGCTGCTCTGAGGTGGGCTGAGCTCATGCGGCGTGGCAGAGGAAAACTTGAACCGGCGTGAAGGGGCAGAATGGTACTAGGACATGACTAATTGTGGTGTTCCGTCTCCTTTCACCTGTGCAGGTCCCAGACTCAGAAAGGACCACGTACTCCAGGTTCAAGAGCTCCATTGCGAGGAAGCTGGCGGCCAGGGCTCCGGTGGCGAGCAGCCCTGTTGTCACAAGAGGGCAGCAGCCGCACGCGAGAGGTGGCGCAGAGGAGCGGCGCAGGGCCCGCTGCATGACCCGGCTACCTGCCTCGGGGGGGGCCCAGCTCATCGGCACACCTGGGAAGGCTCCAGGTCAGACTGGCTGCAAGGGAACGTTTTCCTGTAGAGGATGGCCTCATGCAGGGACTTCTGAAATAACCTGGAGCAGGGAATGCGTGTGAGGTGTGGGTCGGGGTCCCCCCGCGCCCCGGCTGTCAGGGGCTCCGGGGGTGGTGGGGTGCAGCAGCAGCGGTCTGTGCAGACCTTCGCAGGCAGAGCGGGCTCAGGGCCAGCGTCCTCCCCGCAGGAGTACACTGCTGTCGTGAGAGGAAAGCTGGGCCCAAGGTTCCTGTTACCACTGCACAGCCAGCCTAGGACAACAGCTCATACCGACAGCTGACATCAAGGGGAAGGGAAAGGAAAGAGAGAAAAGGAACTCTCATGCCCAGCCAAGCAATGCCAATTACAGACCAATCTTTTTTTCCTCTATGATGGGGGCTGTTACTAGACTAGGCTTAAGTTGCACTGGCGTGTAACAGTGCACAGGGATTGGTTTTGCAACTTCATATCTGGAATAGTTACCAGTAACTTACAGGGGAGCAGGAGAGTTCATACAGGCCTCTCTCCTTCCTTCTGCTTCTCTTTTGCCTTACATGCAGCTACCACAGAGCCAGACATAACTGCAGAACTTGGACCAGTCTGCATGCCTGGATTCGGTATAGTGTACGCTCACTGAAGCAGAAGCTTGCCCTGTGTTATTGTCTCTCCTTCAATGCCTAAGGCTTCAGGTGTTGACAAAGGGACAGCGGTCAAGGCACACTCACACTCAACTCACCCTAGGGAGATACTTATCTGAGAGCCATTCAGAGCACAGGTCAAACTTCCAGTACTCTGACTTGGTCTGGAGAAGAACTGACTCTAGGGGAGGCTGTTTCTCTCTGTCAACAGCACAGGGAGCTGAGGAAAGGTTAAATAAACTTTTGAACTCATTGACTCCTACTTCCAGCAGTGCTAGGGGAAAGTGGGGAAGGGTTTACATGCTGCATGTACAAGAAGAGCTTCCTGGAAGATCTAGGGAACTAAACAAGGCTTATTTTTTGATTGATAATTGAAATCTTTAGAGAGCAAATAAAAGATGATAGTTAGTGTTCCTACAATGCCATGGCTATTGGTCAGAAAGTGCAAATCTATCTTTTGCTAAGCAGAATACCAGAGCTGTTCAATAATACATGCCCAGCTCTAGGAAACTCAGGACCTAAACCAAGGTGATGTCTTCCCTACTTCAGTTTCTGGAACAGAAAGTCCTGCATGCTGTCTCTGCTAGCAGTAGTGAAAGCCTGTATGGTTCTGGGAAATCAGATACTGATTTCCTATGGGGTAGGATCCTGTCAATAAATCTAAGGCTGGATATGAGCTGCAGTAGTAAACAGGCAGTCTTTAAAAAGGGAATGATCAAGCTGACCTTTTTTAGACAGCTCTTTTAGGATGAGATGAATAGTGCTGTAGAATTGTCATTTTCACTGACAAAAGGAAAGCAGGGTGACTGGTTCAAATGTTGGTATTTGCGTTGTCCCACTTAGTGTATCAAGTCTGCTTTTAGAGTACTGCTATGACGAAATTAGTGTTATTCTGAAAAGTACTTGACAAATATCCCTGTCTATGGTTTTTAAAGTTATTGTTTACATTAAAATTGTTTTTCCAGCGACGCCTCAGGTGCCTAAGAATCTCTCCATTATGAAAACTGTGATGACTCTACCTAGCAGTCACGCTGCTGCAGGCTTGGAAGGGAGGAATAATGGGAGAGCTGAAATGGAGAAGAAACAGGTGAGTCATGGAACATTCAAATGCATAGGAGGGTATTTGCTTTCCTGATGTGTTTTTCAACCTTATCCTTGGCCTGGAATCTGTTATGTGGATACTACCTTATTGACATTGGAGAATAGTAACGAGAGGAGGTCCATTTAGAAAATGTCTGCTAGACAAAATGTCAGGATCAATTGCTTGGTCATTTATTTGATTCAGCTTCTTTCCCCTTCCTCCAGGCTATCATCCTGCAAACTAAAATTGAAACCAAACTATTGAAGCCCTCCAAGATATGTTTGTAACCTCTGAGGCAAAATGTGTATTGTAAAAAATACGCATGGAAAGCACAAATGACTCAGTTTTCCACTTGCTTTAGTAACAACTATGTGTGAAGAAGGTAATTTCTTCAGTTGTGCAGGATGTAGCTGTTAATTTTGTCATGTAGACAGAATGATGTGCTATGAAAAATTTGCCAAAAAGTAGCTTTCCGAGAATAAATTTTTTTGTCATGACAGTAGAAGGTCAGATTCTTGGCCAAGGATGAAAGAATACATGGAATCTGCCTAACATGTGAAACAAAGACTTAAGGTCACTTCTCATTTAGGTGTTGTTTTCTACTGCTGTACCCTTTATCCCTTCATTTTTCCTAGTGGACACTGACACACTTTTTTTTTTTTTTTTTTTTTTAGGCATTATCAGTTTGGTTTTGGTCATCATAAATAAACCTATGCTCCAGTCACCCACCTGTTTCTGTTTACTAACTTATTGAAAATTGATTTCTCATGTGAAGCATGGTGATACTTGTCTGTATTAGTAAAAGTTATAACAGTAGCATTACACTCAAAACAACCTCTCTATTTTAGTGCTGATTATGACTGTTCATATATTAAGTTGTAAACTTTTAGTCAGTGACCACGCTTTTTCTTGTGCTCTCCTTTCCTTGATTGCACCAGTTGCAAGGCCAGTACTGAAGATGCTGATACTGTTTTCACGTGATTGCTTTCTTAACCATAACTGTTGAGTAAGGATGCTTCAGACATGGACACTCAATGATCTTGCTCATAGTGGTTTATAATCCTTTTTTGCTTCCTGCCTCTGTCTATGGTCTGATTGGAGAGTCTGTGAATTTTAGATTTGTTAAAATACACAACTCAATGGGTTTGGTAATCTTAGTTGAATCTACCTCACAGAGAAACTTAATAAAACTTTTCTATGAGAAGATAAGAACTTTCTGTGAAGTAATGTATGTAAAATATTCTTCCTTCCTTAAAACGTAAAGTCTTTTAAAAAATGGGTGCATGTCATTGTCTTCACTCTTAGTCATAGAGTCGTAGAGTCGTAGAATGCTTTGGACTGGAAGGGACCTTTAAAGGTCATCTAGTCCAACCTCCCTGCAATGAGCAGGGACATCTTCAACCAGATCAGGTTGCTCAGGGCCCCATCCAACCTGACCTTGAGTGTTTCCAGGGATGGGGCACCTACCACCTCTCTGGGCAACCCACTCCAGTGTTTCCCCACCCTCATCGTAAAAAATGTCTTCCTTGTATCTAGTCTGAATCTACCCTGTTTTAGTTTAAAACCATTACCCCTTCTCCTATTGCTACAGGTGCTATTAAAGTCTGTCCCCATCTTTCGTATAGGCCCCCTTTAAGTATTGAAAAGCTGCAATAAGGTCTCCCTGCAGCCTTCTCTTCTCCAGGCTGAACAAGCCCAACTCTCTCAGCCTTTCCTCATGAGAGGTGCTCCATCCCTTGGATCATTTCTGTAGCCCTCATCTGGACCTGCTCCAACAGTTCCATGTCCTTATGCTGAGGGCCCTAGAGCTGGATGCAGGACTCCAGGTGAGGTCTCACCAGAGCAGAGCAGAGGGGCAGAATCCCCTCCCTCGACCTGCTGGCCACGCTTCTCCTGATGCAGCCCAGAGTATGGTTGGCTTGCTGGGCTGTGAGCACACATTACTGGCTCATGTCCATCCTTTCATCCACCAGTACCCCCAAGTCCCTCTTGGCAGGGCTGCTCTCGATCCTTTCTTCCCCCAGCCTGTATTGATACCGGGGGTTACCCTGACCCAGGTGCAGAACCTTGTACTTGGCTTTGTTGAACCTCCTGAGGTTCACACCAGGCCCACCTCTCCAGCTTGTCCAGGTCTCTTTGGATGACATCCTGTCCTTCTGGTGTGTCAACTGCACCACTCAGCTTGGTGTCATCTTCAAACTTGCTGAGGGTGGACTTGATCCCACTGTCTATGTTGTTGATGAAGATGGTAAACAGTACTGGTCCCATTGTGAACTGTGTGTCAGTCTTCCATGTATAAGCCTTTCATTTCCATGGTTAAGTGACTTACCTAGAATTACACTGTAATTTACAAGCATGAATTGAGTTAGAACCAAGATATTCAGAGTTCTACATCAAGGACCATGGCCATTTCCTAAAAGTGTGAGGTGGGAGTTCTTTGAGATAACATTGTGGGATGACCAAACCCCAAGTTCTTCTGAAAACCATTTGGAAGTTGGTCTTGGTTAAAACCATGCAAAAATCTATTAATCTTTAGATACAGTAATTAATGACTATTTAAGTTATGCTGCCTGGTAGCATAAAGGAATGGGATGCATTGAAAATAAAATCTCACATTCCAGTGAATGTGTGTGGTCAATTTGTGGGCCAAAAGATTACTCCTTGCATGCACAATCAGTTTTCCACAGAAGTGTCTGCACTTATTTTAGAGGGACACAGATCCAAGCCATCTGACTAGCTTTCTGCCAGGTTCTCTATATAAATCATACAGAAAGTGCCTTTCAAAGATGAAGGCCTGCTGTAGAACAGCTGAGTTGTATAAAGCAGGAACACTTTTTTTCCCAGCTATGTTTTTTTAAGACATTTCTTATGATTGCAACAGGGTTTTGAAGAAGAGTAACACTGAGTGTGCTTGGAAGGATGGGTTTCACAGACACTGGAGGAAGAACATAATAATCTTGAGTGGCTGGTAAAAACACCAGCTGCATTTCCACCTGACTGTAAATAAAGAATTACAGACCAAACAGACAACTGGCATCAGAGCATTCAACTCTGTGAACATTGTGAAGAAATGCTTATTACTAGGGAGTGATGAAGGCATTCATATCCTGTGTGAGCTGATCTGAGCCTTTGCCTGAATCTTAGCTAAAGGCCTAAGCTTTTTTTTTTTTTTTGAAAGAAGAAAAGATTCCAATAACAGTTCAGGTCTCCCTTTTCTTATCTTTGACTGCTGCATCATCTGTTTCTTTGACACCCAAGGAAATGATAATGTAATTAAAAAAATCTTTCTCCTCTGAGATACCTTGTATATATTTTCAGTTTCATATTGTAATACTGGTTTAAGATCATGGAGTCCAGGCTCTGGGACCCTGGTTTGAGAGAGGAATCTGACATCCCATAGGTCTTATGATGGAATCAATGGCCCTGCAGTGTATGCACCAGAAAACTGATCTTCCCTCATAGAGCAAGCCTGAGGCATCAGACTTAATTCTCTGCATGCAGAAAACATGGCATTGGATGCGGGTAAAATTAGCCCAAATGCCAGTTCAGAGAGGACAAGAGGGCACTAAGGTTTGGCAGGTGACCTGTGGTAGTACCTACAGATGTATGGGCCTGGGACCTCTTCCATTGGTAAGATGGCTTTGATCAAACAGCTTTGATAAAGTTTGTGTGATCATTAGCAGTGAATTGGTGTTCTACAGAAGGAAAGATGGTGGCTCAGGTTAGAGCACATGATTTGGATGGTGGTATTCTGTATTTGTTACTGATCTCCCATCCAAGAGACAAGCTGTTTTGAAGCTTTTATGTAGTGAGTGTTGAGCCCTTTGGCAGTTGTGTTATCCATGATGCTTAAATATGTTTTTCAAGAGATTTCTTCATTCAGTCATGTTTTCACTTCAATGTATTGGCAGAAATGTCATTCTCAGCTTCCAATGGTCCGGGAGGCTGGATATAGCATTGCAGAAAGTGGTGACATGAAGGTCTGTGAAAATACCAATTGCATCTGGAAAGGTATGTTCCAATGTAGCAAATATTCTCATGTACACTGAGCAATAAGATACAGCAGGCTGCATCTCTACTGGAAAAGCAAGTGCATCTTACCTGTTTCAGCAAGTGTTACAGACTAATACAAAGTGGCTGAGATCTACACTGCTTGGGGTTACTTCTGGAGTTCCCACTGCCTGTGAAGAGATAGTATTCCACCTCTTCCAGTGTGGTTAACTCCTAGTATTTTACCTGGCTCTCCTTTGGGCCCCATCTGATGTGTTGGTGGCCCTAAGCCATTAATTTCCTTTCAGCCTTTCCATTTCAGAACAGTACAAATAATGTGGGGTTGTGCTGCAGAATGGGCACAGGATATGTATCATATGGACTGTTGGGTACGTGAGCGTACAAGACCTGCAGAGATGGTGGGGTCTTGTTGCTCTTACCTGTGGGGAAAGAGAGCTGTAGCAAACTGTCCCTAGCCCTGCCTCTGGTTTCTTCTGCTGGGGAGTTGGTTAATTTGCTCCAAAAGATATCCTAGGAATGAATGAGCATAAAGCAGTGTTAATGATCAGGCAACTGGAAAACAGGTGGCATCTGAGGAGCTAACCTGTGACATAATATAGATATTCCCAGAGTTATTTGAGTATGAGGCTGTTCATTAAATATCAGACCAATATTTTGTTGTGTTCTGTCTTCAGGGCCTGATTCATGCTCATGTGAAAACAGTGAGAAACAGCTTCTTTATGAAGCTGGAGTTCAGCTCCTGCAGAAGAAGTTGGGGGCTATGTGATAGATTTATATATTCCTTTGTTGCTCTTCTCTATGCAAATAAGACTCATTTCAGAGCAGTCAATAGCAACAGTATAGGGATTAGTCACAGTGGTTTTTTTTCTTGATGGCAAATGAATACAGGTATCAGGAATACTGGGTTTTATTCCACCCACCTTCTTGTTGATCAAATGGTCTGGTGTGACAGCACTGACCACTCACCACAAACTAAGTTGCATTTTGAGAAGTGACACAAGCATGTGAGGGCTGAAATCATATGAAAAGCCAGTGCTAGCGCCCAGGCAAAATATCACAAAATGGTGTAAAGAAGCTTGATTTCCACTAATTAAACAGCCTGTTAATGCACATTCACGTGTCTATCAAGTACATGAATAGAGCCAAAACTGTGATCAGTATGAATTTGGGGTAGATGAATTACTCATGAGAGAAGGGAAACCTGAAATGAGTTATAGAGATGATTTCATCCTTTATATCTCACTGTTCAATACCAGCTACTAATGTTAAGAAAGAAAAACATTTTCAGTGTGTTTCAGTAGTGTTGCCATTCATCCAGCTGTTACGATTAAGTGCCTTAGTTTTCCTGACTTATCTTAGTTGGCTGGGTTCAGAAAGGTTTAATAAAGTTTTAAAAAAATAATCAAAAATCTAGATACTAGAAATACAGATTTTTTCTGTGCAGAGAAATCTCATTTCAGTGATATTAGACCTTCTTAGGGTTAAAATGCAGTGTTACATATCCCATTGGGCAGGTCTGAGAAAGTTGTTCCTGCAAGCCTGCTTGATGGTTTAACTCCCCAAGATTTTAGGTAATGAAGAAAATCTCAGTGTCCAGCTTCTTGCTCATGTTCAGTCTTTATTTGGAGGGCAGGGGGTAGCACAGCTGAGAGGGGAAACATTTGTTGTCTGTCAGAAATTGATTTTGGATCAGGGGAGAAGATTGAGGACAGTAGGGAAGGACTGTGTGAAGTTCTCCACAATTTGTCATGGGTCTTCCGTATAGGATGTTTATGTTGTATTTAAGTTACAGAGTACAAAAACTTTGTCAGTGTTGAAGTTTTTTGAACAGAGAAAGTTAGTTGTAGAGGTAAGTAATGTCTTCTGCCCCTGAAACTTTTGATATTCATTCTAAATACTCCTCTCTGGAGAACAATTCAAAAAGGAAGTCAAAACAGAAAAGCACAGAAATGTGAATCTTCAGCTTTCTGCTGTGCACGTTACTGCAAGATAATTTCTTACACATAAAAAAATCTAGCATTAAATGTTCATAGTGCTAATGATCGGGTTTTTTTTCTATGATGTTTAGGAGTCCTTGCGGCATAATCTAGACAATGACCACAAAGGATGACTCTTCTGCTTGCTCATACTTGTATTTGCTTTTGTTTCTCGCTTATGTCTTGTCACAAGCGTAGTGTGCTGTGATCAAAGGGTGTGTGCTTTAAAAACCTTTTCCTGTGGTTAGGTGTTGATGGGGGGACCTTTTGGTGGGAAATTAACTCCAGAAAGCAAAAGAGTTAATTGCTGTGTGAGGAGGTTTTGAAGTGGGAGAGCATATACAAAACGTTTTGCTGCTAACAACTTTCGACAGAAAACTAAGGCGAAAAAGACAAAAAAAAGCATGTTGTATAATGAGGTGCGGTACAATTTAACCAAAATGTAGTGGACCCTATTCTCCATTCTAGCTGACTAAATCCATGGAGGTTTGAAAGAGGTGGTAAAAGTTAGCTTTCACCTAGTTTATTGTATTTAGTATTTTGAACCTACCCAGGATAAATTAGACCCTTCTGGCCCCCTCTGGACCATGGAGAGACAAATATAGTGTGAATGTGAAAGGCTTAGGCATGAGAAAAACTGGTAGTGTTTTGCATTACTGATTTGCCTGTGTTGAATCTTGAAATACAGGATGCCGAGAGGGGACCCAGAATGAGTTTAGAGCTATTACCATCACGAAGCCTTCCATACCATTGGAGCCAGAAGCGAGGCTTCATATTACTGGCTTGCGCAATGATTACTGTAAGTTAATTTCTGCTGTGTGGTGATTTTTGCAGAGGTTGGGAACTCTTATGTATGTTTCAAGAAAGATGGTGAAGGTGTGTCCCTTTCACATAAAATGTAAACTCTGCAGGGCATATGCATGATGTGAATTTTTTTATAAGGATGCATCTTTGGAAACTGCCTATCTCAGGATGGAGACATAAGTGATCAAACCCTAGAATCAATACTACCTAACTTATGCAGTTTCCTTCAGCTATAGATCTCAATACAACTTTCAAATCAAACCAATATGCTTACCTCTGCACATTTAAGTTAAATGCTTCAGCTATCAGCCTTGGATATCTAGCATCCAGTCAATGCAGCAGCAATTTTATTGAGCAGACTTTGAAATCTCTTATATTGGGAGACATCAGTGACATTGTTTATGATTTGGATGATAGATACCTTCTGAACTAAATTCTCACTTGTGTCTTTGGTGGTGCACAGGCTAAAATTAAAAATACACAAGCTTCACATATGGATCTCTGGTCTACAGCAGCAAATACATGTTTTAGCAGTTCATAAGATCTAATGAACAGCTCTGTATTATGTAGTGTTTTTCAACATATCCTTGCAAGTTCATGTACATCTATGAACTGGACAAAGGTTTGTATGATTTACACTGATTATGCACAAGGTATATCCCAAGACTAACAGCACTAACAAAATTCCTTGGAAGTGATTTCTTAATACTTATTTCTGGCTGCAACAACCAGGACTGTAGTCAAACAGCTGACTGATGGGTTCAGCTGTTCTTCAGAGTGATTTTAATTACCAAAATATGATGTCAGACCTTGGCCTGTGGTAACAATCTTCTGTGCTTCAGTGGTCATGCAAAATGACTTTTAAGCTGCCCTAAATGGACAGCTGAGGATTTTCCTTGACATGGGAGAATGTCCTGGGTTGGCATTAAATGTGGTATGCCAACTTGTTCTGGCCTACATGACATAGCAGGCTGTTCTGAGTCTCATTGCTGTAGTGACTTGCTTTGCCAGGATCTGCAAGAGCAGTGCACCCAGCATCAGGGGCAGTGGAAACAGTATTTCCATCATAAGCTTGCTGAGCAAGCTCTGAAGGTGAGGAGCAGAATTTCTCTAGTTCCTTTCTGCATTTTTTTTTCCTGTCATGTGCAGGGTAAATGTTATCATTAACCTGAGGATGTAGGACAGACTGGAGCATTTAGTCTCTCTCCTATGTCATTCTCAATAACAGGAATTACCTTACAGCAAAGGTGGTTTTGGAACTGTAGAAGCCTCATTTCTGGTGGCAGAAATTAGAGAGAGTGATGTGGCGATCCAAAATGCAGGGTGATAGATGAAAAAATTCTAGTGGGGAAGCTGTAAGTGGGATCATGCTGTGCAAACATACCAGTTTGTGGAAATTAGCCTTATGAAGACCTTGGCTTGTTAGAGATACTCTCCTTCATGCAGGAGGAATACATGCTAATAATGGTTTCATAGAAGCATTCTCTTGAAATTTTTCCATAGCTGTTAAAAAAAATAAGCCTCTCTCCCTCAAACCATATTCCCCCCTCCCCAGCCCATCCTACTACCTACAACATTTTTGCAGTAATTTTTATAGCTTTCTTCCAGATCTAAACATACTGGACTGGAGCCTTGAAAATCTCATTGCTATTGCTGTAGGACCTGCTGCACATATCTGGAATGGAGGAACTCTTCAAGCCATTGAAAGCATTGATTTGAATTCCAGTTCCAAATACATTTCCTCTCTGGCTTGGATAAAAGAAGGAACTTGCCTTGCAATTGGCACCAGTGATGGAGAAGTGCAAGTACTAGATAATTTTATTTTTTAGTCTTTCTCCATTTTCGCCTAAAGTAGCCACAAGACAATTGGATACTGAGGGGTTTTTTTTAAGACAACAAATAAAAAAGATTGGCTAAACTACAAAAGAAATCTGCTGGAGACAGTATGTAGCATTTCCTGTATCATGCTGCACCTTACTGAATGGCTTAATGACATTCAATTGTTACCTATATGTAATGGAGCCTCTGAAGCAACTAAAAAGCTGATGACTGAATTAATGATTCAGTTGTCCAGAGACAGTCCAATTTTTTTTCCCCAGTAAGAGGAACTCTTTAATGAAATTATTTTACTCAGCACAGGCTATTTTTTCTTGTATCTCTCTTGCTAAGATGACTCTAGTGATCAGTGCCTTGAGAAGTCAAGCAAAAACTCTCCTTATGGCTTCACAAAGGAGAATTTGACTTCAGTCTGATTATACACATACCTCTCAACCTGCTGTTACAGGACAGTCCTATTATCAAAAGGTTTTTGTGGGACTTTGGCTGAGATGCTAGATAATATGGGGACCTACCTACTGCAGTCCTGAGTCAGTAGTCTGAAGGTACTGAAGGCCAGTGAGTTCAAATATGGACTTCCAAATACTGACATGTAAATAAATGGCTTTAAACTCAAGAGACTGCATTCCCTTCAACCCTGTCTGATCTCAACATCACTGATATAGGTGCCAAAATTTGGAAATACTCCTTCTTGTCTTTCTTGTGAAATAAATGAGCTTGAGGTTGTCCATATGTCAAAACAGAATGGTGCAGTGGCTTACTTGCAAACAAATGAAGAGAAAAAAATCTTTTTTCTTTTTGTTGTTAATTTTCTATTTCTTGTTTGGTTTGGATTGGCAGCTGTGGGACATTGAAACCAAAAAGAGGTTGAGAAATATGTTTGGTCACCTGTCTGTAGTTGGAGCTCTGAGCTGGAATCATTATATTCTGAGCAGGTGAGTGATACAGTATACTCCCAGAAAGAGTTATGCTGCTTTTACTTAGACAAATGCCCCATTCATTTTAGCTGTTTTTATTGGCTTTGCTCAAAGGTGATTTATCCTGTCCTCCTATTTATTAGCCATCTCAGAAATCACATGTAGATTTACTGTATGGCAGGAAAGCAGCCAAAGGGGATTTAGGCTGGCTCTTTAGTCTTTGTTTCTTACTGTCCTTCCAGAAAGCTCTCACCACTTGCAGAATTTCACTAAGATGCAGAGGTTGTGGCTCTGGTTCTGTGCAAACCTGAGCTTGAAATGGGGTTGTCTCCAGTGGGTCTGAATTCCAGTAATCATAGCCTACCCAGTGCTGGAGAGAGGGCATGTAGTTTAGGCTGCCCCTTCATTGAAATCAAGACTGCATCTGTCTTTTCAGATGCACAGTGAAGCACACCTCCTTAGCTGTGCATCTACAAATGAAGGCCAGCTCATTAATATCCACAACTCAAGGAGGATTGAAATAGTTGACCTTTGTATTGCCAAGGGTGAATTTCACACTAGCTGGTGGTTATTTTATATCTAGGAATCATTTCAATATGGTGGCTGAGATGAGAAAGATCAAATGTTCTCTTTTGTGGTTTTTTTCCTCCCACTTTCTGTTTCAGATCTTTGAGTTAGACTTGAAAGAGCTGAGGGGAGACTTTTATGATGG
Organism: Butorides virescens; assembly: GCA_017310255.1. Taxonomy (NCBI): domain Eukaryota; kingdom Metazoa; phylum Chordata; class Aves; order Pelecaniformes; family Ardeidae; genus Butorides; species Butorides virescens. Next base: position 13,513 of record JADKXX010004527.1, on the reverse strand, counting down.
GTGCTTCTGTTTTACTTAAATGCAGAAATAATAGCAAGGGTGGACTGACTTTATTGTTAAGCTCAACCTGAAACTCGTATCTCTGGATAGGAACACTAGAGGTAATTTTGTTTTGATTTCACAAGATGCTCTGGCTTTTGATTGTATTAGGACTGCTGGGTGGAGTAAGGTACCAGGATACCAGCTGAACAACCAGTTAATAAAATGCTGTTGCTGGAGTAGGTAGGTATGCTGGGTGGGTTAAATTACAAGGATGCAGCTAGAATGTCTTGCCAATGCCAAGTGGCATAACCTTATACAGTAAGCATTGGTTTCAGTTTGCATTTCAGCTTGGCCAAAGGAGTGAAAACAACAGAAACTTCAATTACAGATCTGAGTAGAAATTGATGATAAAATTCAGAATGAACCTGTGACTACAGTTATGGGTGACAGATTAGGTTGAGATAACATTTCTCTTGCTAGGTTTGAAACCAACCAGTTCATTCTAACATGAGGGCAGAGTTAAAATATCTGTATAAGTAGAAAAACAGACACGGAACTAATATTCATTGTTACTAAAACTAGAGCAGAATTCCTACAGTAAACTTTACTGTGGACAATTGATAATTTGGGATTACATACTAATTTCTGTGGTAAAAATAATCCAACAACACATCCTCAAGAACCTGGAAATAAATTTCACTACCATAAATTAACCTGTCACAAAATTTTTTTGGCTTCTCTTTGTCTTCAGCAAAACAGATGCCATCTTCTGCATCAAAAGCAAATAATTCTGTTTTCTTTTTTATGCCAAGTGGAGAAATGTTCTTTCAGGATTCTCAGGAGCCCCGTTCCCTCCCATTCATACCACTAGAATTACTGAAAACCTTAGTATGGCCAATACCAGCAATTCAATTCTGTTTCTCTTGGTGTGGTGGGTTGATCTTGGCCGGATGCCAGGTGCCCACAAAATTGCTCCATCACTCCCCTCTTCGGCAGGATGTGGAGGGGAAGAAAATAAGATGGAAAAAACCCTTGCGGATCAAGATAAAGGCAGTTTAATAAAACAAAAGCAAAAGCTGTGTGTGGAAGCAAAGGAAATCATGCATGCAATGACTAGCCACTTCCCAAAAAGCAGGGCTTCAGTACGCATAGCGGTTGTTCCGGAAGACAAATGTCATAATAATGAATGCCTCTCCCCTACCCGCTTCTCTTAGCTTTTATTGCTGAGCAGATGTCATATGGTATGGAATAGCCCTTTGGTCAGTTGGGGTCAGCTGTCCTGGCTGTGCTCCCTCCCAAAATCTTGCCCACCCCCAGCTTACTGGTGAGGGGGGAATGTTGGAGAGACAGCCTTGATGCTGTGGGAGCACCTGCTCAGCAGTAGCCAAAACAGTGGTGTATTACCAGCACCCTTCTAGCTACCAATACAAAGCACAGCACTATGAGGGCTGCTATGGGGAAAATGAACTCCGTCTCAGCCAGGCCCAATACCCTTGGTTAGATTTTCTGCTTATTGTTTAGTAGGAAAAACCTATATAAATCTTCAGGAGGCAAATTTGATGCCTTTGCATATAATGCACGTATTCCTATGTATTTTCACAGGTATCTTCCATAAAGATATGCTTAATATTCACTGGAGCACTGCTTGGTTGGAATCTTTCATGCTTTTGTGAACTTCAGGGGCTTGGCAAGTCCGTAATACAAACACAACAGAATGACGTTTCTTGCAGTCAGTCAGTTTTTTGTGTGGATTTTTAGAGCTTCGAAATCACTCAATTTGAATCTGAAAAATCTTTAAGAGCCAGTATAGGAAAGTCACCAGTCTTTATTGCCTTAAGTTCATCTGCAGTAATGTCAGATATCTGTTTCTCAGATACTCAAAAGATGGTATTGAACTTGCTGATTTTTTTAGTGTCATCATCATAGTTGGAAGAGTGAATTTCCAGCAGGAAGGTCTTCTGTTTTATCATAGGTTCAATGTAGGTAATAACCTTAGAAAGGCAGGAAAAGAAAATGCACTGCAAGGTATTTTTAATATTTTCAGTTCAATTCTACTATTGATGTGTAAACCCCGTATCTGGGAGGTAAGCTGTAACAGTAGCTATGCTTGCAGGCTGGGTATTTCTATCTTCCTTTGGTAAACTGATGGTACTGGCTGTAGAACTATGCATCCATTGCCTAACAGGCAATGAGTGCAACAGTGTCAAGCTGTGCAGATTTTCTTTAAGCCTGGAGGTGGGAGGGAGAAAAGAGACAAGGGAAGAAACCAACACACTCTTACTCGCTAGTAACTCCTTTCTCAGAGCAATGCAATTTTACACTGCGTCTTTGTTGGGCATGGAGTCATATCTGGCCTTGGCAAAAATCATCTTACAAAATGATTTTTTGTGAAGAACAGGAAATAGTTTACATTAAATGACTTGACAGTTGAGGAGGGTACAGATTAGTGGCATACAATGCAACATATCTTCAGGGAAATGAAAACCATGAGAGAGAACAGGTATTCTGCCTGGCTTGAGCTGAACAGCTGCTTGGCTCCTTTCTGTTGTCAGCCACCTCTACAGTCAGGATGTGCTTTTGATAGTTGGTTTGTGTTTCCTCTTACTGAAATACTGTTCTGCAGACACGTTTCACTCTGATGTGGTTTGCTTCTGAAACCACTGAAGAAACATCAGTGTGATGATGCAGCTTGTTGTCTTTAACATTAAACCCATGCCGTCTTGTCTCATCTACAGTGGTTCACGACTAGGATCTATTCATCACCATGATGTTCGGGTCGCTCAGCACCATGTTGGGACTCTTTGCCAAAGGAAACAAAGCATTTGCAGCCTGAAATGGTCACTAACCAACCAGCTGCTGGCAAGTGGGTCTAGTGATGGCATACTGAATATCTGGCCTACTGACCCTGGTGTGAAATTGCAGTCACAGCCACTGAAAACCATACCTCATTCCTCAGCAGTTAAGGTATATGGAGAAAGAATGTCTGCTTTTCTATACTTGCTCTCCTGAAATCACATTGTTGGTGTGGACAGTTAGGAAATTTTTCAAATTATCTCACTGATACCTATTAGTTTCTTCTCCCTATCTGTAACACAGTTAATTTTAAACCAGTGCTCCTCATTCCAAGTCACAGATAAGTTTGCTAGGGCTTTGACTAGGAAATTTTACTGAATTAGTAGGCCTTTGTAAATATAATGCCAAATAGAAGTAAAATTTACAGCCTTCTCTTTTATCTTTCTGCCTTGCACAGAAAAGTTTGGTGGTGCAATACTTACAAGTTAACAAACAAGATCTTTCAGTTTTTGGAGCTTTGGAAAATTCTCTCTGCTGCAGTTAATTTAAATAAGAAGTTTCTTTTGCCTTCCTGCCCATATTTTCATGTCATTGCTAGTGCAAATAATCTGAAGTAGGAAACTGGAAATGAGACAATTTAAGATTCTTCATCTTTATGAAGTCCCAGTCTGTGTGGGAGAGAGGACAGGTATTAGCAGTGAGAGGCAGGGGAGTCCAGCATTTATAAGCTCTTTATCCTCACCAAAGAGTCTGAGGCTGGCCTGAAGCACTGGAGTTAAAGGGTCAGACGAGTTTATTGACACAGATGGAATTGAGTTCTTACTGGCTTTTTTTCAGGTAGAGTCTGGGCCTGAGACATCCTGGAAATATCTTAGAAGAAACCAGGTCTCTTGTAAGCCCTCTAAGTTGCGTTGCTTAGGCTTCTATGGTGGCTTGGCTTAGGCAGTAAGACTCTATCCCTTTGGGTTCTTCTGGTACTGAGGTGTGAGTCTGTGGCCTGTGAAGGGTAAGCAGAGAAGCTGGAGTTTTATGAGCATATGTGGGACAGTGTAGGCTACTGTGAAGCAATGACAAGGGAAGCAGCATTTGGAGTTTCAGGATCCTACATTGCTGTGTGTGTATATTTGGGGTGCTTCTTGCCATTTGTTTTTCCAGCTAGACTTTTAAGCAAAAACTATTCTGTTTTCCCAGCTAACCTCCTAGTCTGTTCTGGCATCTGTTTTCTTTTTGTTTTAGGCTATGAACTGGTGTCCTTGGCAGTCCAAAGTCCTTGCTACAGGGGGTGGAATGAAAGATGGGATTTTGCGTGTCTGGGACATAAATCGTGAGAAAATAATCCAAAGTGCAGCTACAGATTCTCAGGTGAAATGATGAAATGTCTGCATACTTAGGCTATGCTCTTCTTGTATATCTGTGCTCATTTGGCAAACTCCCACTGACTTTGAGGGTGGTTCTGCGGTCAGAGGAACAGCAGGATTTTCTCTGGATGTGCAGTTGTGCTACATTCAGCACTGCAGTGTGTGGTTGGACTCAGAGGGAGTTTGTTGTTTCTCATTCACCACTTCTGTCTCCACACAGAAGTGATTGAAGAGGAGGTGGTCTCGCAGCCAGACACTTCTCATCATCTTTTCCTTACTGGAAATAATAGTTTTGGCCAAAACTCTTGATGTGCAGAGAATGTTGAGGGGGAGGGAAAATTCCCAGAGTGCTGGGGTGAGAAGAGGTGTAAGAGTCAGAGGGCAAACATCCGTCTCTGGAGTTTGAATATTAGGAGACGGAGGAACAGATTCTCAGCTGGAGTAAAGCAGCATAGCTGTTCATTTTCCTGGAGCTATTACAGCTTAGCTGAGGATGTGCTTGATGGGCCTTGGTTTTATACTGATAGACTGTTACCACGTTTTGATAGGGCAATAATGCAACTGTACTTTGAAGTGTTGTAAGGAATTAAATGATCCCTCCAAACAAGTAAATATTCAGCTGGGACTATTTCTCAGTAGCTTGTTTAAACATTGTAGGTAACATTTAAAATCTATTGAATGGTGTATGTTGACCCTTTCTGAAAACTAAAGCAGAATTTTAAATTGCAATAGATTTGTTCCTTGCTCTGGTTACCCAAAACCAACGAACTGATGACTGGACAAGGCCTTCCTGCAAATCAGATGAAAATATGGAAGTATCCCACGCTTATCAATTCATCAGAACTCTATGGCAAGTATTTCAGTTAATTGTTTTAACTAAATAGTTAACTGTGTAATCAGTATGTTTTTTGCAAGTGCATACCTTATGCATTTACATAAAAAAAGTTAAAAGAGCAGTCACCTACACATCCTCCCTCTGCCTACACACATGCATTCATGTGCGCAATCCTGATTCATGTGATTGTAAAGGTTGACTTACTAAGATAATAGGGTAAGTTGCTTCTGTGAAATTCCTTGCTTTTAATGATGGGATTCTCTCCTATAATTCCCAAGGCCATCCCAGGTTCAGGTTGTGGGTTTCCACTTCTCCCTAAGGCTTACTAGGCCTGGATTGAGTGTGCTAATGTTAGGTTGCTTCCAATGTATTCTAGGCTGATGGCCTTCAAGATAACACAAACTAGATGTGGCTCTTTGATTTTGCAGCTCATCATGCAAGGATACCAACCCAGCTTCCAAGTGATGTTTGAAATAAATCTCAGTGTGTCATTTAGAGCTGTCTGGGTTTTCATGAATGATTTTCGCTGTGAAGCCATCAGATGCAGCGTGTTTCCCTTCTACCATGCTGACAGCCAGAGGAGAGTGGAGTTTCCTTGCATCTCTGTGGTGGTCCATGATGCTGTAGGGCTACGCTACACATAGAAGTTGTTCCTTGCCATTAAGCGTTCTTGTTTCTGGTGCTTGCTGTCACTCCTATCCATTAAGTTTTACTTGTCTCGGTGTTAACTGAAGTGATCTAATAGATGCATCTGAATTTGAAGGAAAATAACAAATTATTTGTGCACTGGTGGCATTTTCCCAAGTATGATTGTTTTTTCACACTCACTGACAAGATATGGCCAAAGAAGTTTTGGATTCTAAACCTGACAGCTAGTATTTACAAATACTTTTTGTACCCTATTGCTACATTTGAAGGAATTTATTAAATCCCAGCTATACTGGGATGCTGTCCTTGAAAACAGGGTCTTGGGTGGAACCAGGGACTTGGCTTCAACACTAGGCTGTAAGAGGAAAGCACAGGAGACTCAAACCAAAGATAGATAGAAGAATGAGGACAGCAGAGACATATGTGGATCTGGTTACACATTATCCTTTTGTAATGCTCCTAGTCTGTGTTGCTTTTCCTTCCTTGTCCCTCCTCATTTAGAGCTCCTCAAAGCTCTTAAAGCAATGCCTTGTGATGTTCTGTGAAATGGTCTCAAAAGTGACATGATCATTAGTTTTAACCATTGTAGTTTGAGATTTCTCAAATCTTTGTAAATCTTGAATATACTATTTCAAATGAAACCTAGATTTTACCTTTGAGAATAGTGTATGGCGTAAAACGTTTACTATATGAGTCAAATGCAGTGGTGAAGCTGGAGGGTTACTTATCACCCTGTTTCCTATTCAGTTTACTTATCTGCAAGAGAAACTAATTTTTGTGAACAAAAGGACCATGTAGTTCTTACATGTATATATTCCTGCTTATGGAGACTCTTAATACCTTACTATAAGCAATTGAATGTTGGAAGAAACTGTGAATGTATCAAAATATGTTCAGAAAAAATACCGTGGTTCTTAGTCAGCCTCAGACACCCTCAACCACATGAGTTTTACACCCAAAAGAATGAACAGATAAATCATAACCGAATCTCATTGTTTAACCCTCCTGCAAAATGCTGAAGACCTCAGCTAACAGTGAAGCACCGTCAGCTACCGTTGCGTACTTTAGTAATTGAGGTTGCCTGTTACCAAGCATATTCAAAACAGAAAAACAACTGGAAGAGAGTAACCTTTTTATAGCACTGAGTCTATTTTTGAGATACTTCTGATAGAACTATTAGAATAATCTACTAGAAAAAAAGATTCATTTTGGATGTAAATTCCCTCCCCTTAGAAGAGTTGTTGTAGATCAAGGAAAACACACATGCAAACAAAATATGTAATTGTTTTGAAAAATATCTGAATGTGATCTTGAAACAATGAAATAAAACTAGAAAAATCCACTCAGAAAAGATGGAAATTAATAATTTCAACTTTTCTGGTTTCACCCTATCCCCCTTCACTTCTTTTTGACTGAAACTATTAATCAAATTTCAGCCAGTGTTGTGGATAGTTTTGGATGCTTCCAAAGACTACATGCCCAGCTCTTCCTTCAAAGTCATTACAGACACTGAACAGAGACAATGTAAATAATTCACTGCGTGCAAACTCATGGTCTTAAATATTGACGAAGATTGGGTACACTTCAGTAACTTGAGAAGAAGCAAAGTCTGAGCATTAATCTCTGCTGAAATAGTTTAGTGGTGGTGTCAAAAATTGTAGTCACAAAGTTTAGGAGGGACACAACAGGACACCAGATACTTGCTTTTAGTCACAGTGGCTCCAGAGAGCCATTGCAGCAGCTTCACAAAGATAGGGTGGACTGTCCAACAGCAACAGTCCTATGGATCTTCATCAGGTACCATTATTGATACCATGGTATATTACCATATACCACAGTTTCAAGAGGGCTTTACAGTTCCTCACATGTTTATCCTTATAAAATTGTTTCGAGCTAGAGGAGTGCTATACCCTTGTGTGCATGGAGAACTCAGGTAAAGATGATGGGAGGACATAGGTCACCTACATTTGTTCAAGTCGGTCACCCAAGACGTCGTTCATACCTTCATACTTTCTTTTAGGATGTGGTTCATTTGGTCTGTTTTAGATGAGGTACACGGTGTCTCAGAAGTTTCTTTTTTCCCCTTGGGTGACTAGCTCAGCTATATCATTGTCAGTAACTCGTGCAACCAGAGAAGCCAATGGCCACTAACTTAGAGCAAGAAGGCTTCTAATTTGTCATGCCCCAGTATGCCTAAAAACCTCATGGTTTTGCTTAGCACTGACATTGTACTAGATGATGCAAGAGGTCTATGGCAGAGCAGTGGGGTAAATACAGGTCTCAATAGTCTCAGTTTAGTACCAGACTCTGCCTTTAATCCAAACTGAGTTGCTTCTACTGTGAGAAATTCTTGTATGATCAGGTTAATGAGTTCTGTATGTTCTTTGTGCTGCTAGACTGGTGTAGCTTCTGGCCTTCAGTGTCTAGCTCCCAAAGTTTACTGCAACTGCAGACAAAATCAATATACAATTCCAATAAATTATTTAGTGGGATTGCTGTTAAAAGATCTCCTCAACAGTAATAACTGAGCAGCTGGAGACACTATCTCATTATTGTTGGATCAGCTGCAAACTGTCTGCAAGGCATGTGCAGCCAGATGGGAATGCTCAGCAGTGAGACACATTACCAAACACAGATGAGACTGATGTTGTAAATGCATGGAGAATCAAGAGTTCAGGTTCAATGTTCTCTTTTGACAGAAATGTCTTCTCAATATGGTGCTGTCCTGGCAGTTAAATCCTGATGCTTAATAAGAAAATACTGCCTTCGGCTTTTTCTTTATGTGAAAATATTCTATAGATAATGCTAGCTTCCCACATGCTATGCAGCATGTGTTGCTGCTACAGTAAAAGTGAAACGAGCCATGGTGTGGGTGGCGGTGGTGAAAGTGACTGGCATAATCAATATAGAATTGTGATGAATCTTTCCTTTTTTTTGTACCTATTTTATTTTACAGGTCACAAAGGGAGAGTCCTGCATGTAGCCCTGAGCCCAGATCATAGCAGGCTCTTTTCTGTTGCAGCTGATGGGATAGCTTGTCTGTGGAAATGCCATGAGACTGAGGAGAGCAAGCACAGCAGCAAGGCTTTTCCTAATGGTTATTTGAGCCCATTCTTATGACTGCTTTTCCTTGAAAGCAAGTGATTGAATGTATTTAGCCCATTCAGTAATTCAAAATATGTGTATTCCTTCCAATGGAAACATGGCAAAAGACTATAATTTTTTCAAGAGAAAGCGATTTTCCCCATCAACCCATCATATGAAATGTTAGTAGCTTCTCTTACTTATTTTTAGTTAGAAAAATGTTCTAACTCTGAAGAATAACACTGTATTTATTTTCATTAAACTAGCAACCACGGATGGAATCTACCTTGTGTCTAGTGCCAGCATAAAGTCTTAGGTCCTGCTTTTAGCTGTGATTCTTGTAAGTAATTTTACATCATCTTAGTGTCCTCATTGGGAAGCACATGCCAATTTGTGTAAATTGCCTTAAATAATTCAAAGGCTAGGATCAGCAGAGACCTGTCCAGGGGGCTGTATTGTTCTATATATCACGTAGATGATGGTACAGAATCTGTCTAAATATTTCTAGAGATCTAGGTTAAATACATAACTGTAACTAAATAGGACTGATTTATTGGGAATTTTTCATTGTTTTTGTAGTGACAATCATAGAATCATAGAAGATTTGGGGTTGGAAGGGACCCCTAGAGGTCATCTAGCCCAACCCCCCTGCAGTGAGCAGGGACACCGCTAACTAGATCAGGTTGCTCAGAGCCCCATCCAACCTGGCCTTGAATGTTTCCAGGGATGGGGCCTCCACTACCTCTCTGGACAACCCGTGCCAGTGTTTCACCACCCTCATTGTAAAGAATTTCTTCCTTATATCCAGTCTAAACCTACCCTGGTTTAGTTTAAAACCATTACCCCTTGTCCTGTCACAGCTGGCCCTACTAAAAAGATTGTCCCCATCTTTCCTATAGGCCCCCTTTAAGTACTGAAAGGCCACAGTAAGGTCTCCCTGCAGCCTTCTCTTCTCCAGGCTGAACAAGCCCAACTCTCTCAGCCTGGCCTCATAGGAGAGGTGCTCCAGCCCTTGAATCATTTCTGTAGCCCTCATCTAGACCCGCTCCAACAGTTCCATGTCCTTCTTGTGCTGAGGGCCCCAGAGCTGGATGCAGGACTCCAGGTGAAGTCTCACCAGAGCAGAGCAGAGGGGCAGAATCCCCTCCCTCGACCTGCTGGCCACGCTTCTCCTGATGCAGCCCAGAGTATGGTTGGCTTGCTGGGCTGTGAGCACATGTTGCCAACTCATGTCCATCTTTTCATCCACCAGTACCCCCAAGTCCCTCTTGGCAGGGCTGCTCTTGATCCTCTCTTCCCCCAGCCTGTATTGATACTGGGGGTTACCCTGACCCAGGTGCAGAACCTTGCACTTGGCTTTGTTGAACCTCCTGAGGTTCACACCAGGCCCACCTCTCCAGCTTGTCCAGGTCTCTTTGGATGACATCCCATCCCTCAGGCGTGTCAGCTGCACCACTCAGCTTGGTGTCATCTTCAAACTTGCTGAGGGTACACTTGATCCCCCTGTCTATCTCACTGATGAAGATATTAAACAGTACTGGTCCCAGTACGGCAATGATAGCTAGCTTAATTAGAAAACAGTCTTTTTTGGATTTTGAATTGTTTCCTTTCCTTAGACCCACCTACTGTGTTTGACAATGATCTAAAATATAAATAATTGCCTAGTCTATTATTATGCATAATTATGTAATCAACTGTTCAATAAGCCGGATGGACATAGTCAAAGAAGCATGCTGTTTGGATCAAACACAACTATTGGTTCATTCATCCCTTAAGAGTACCTCTTTAATTCTTGGGTGTCAGCAAACCCGGCAGCTGTCACTCTCATGCATTTTATTTACAAGGACCAAACCTCTTGGACTTTAACAGAAGTTTGCCTGTGTAAGACTTGTACACTGTCAACAGCTAAGTAAGGACATCAGGATTGGTCTTCAGATGCTGTTCAGATGCAACTCAGTAGTGCTATTCAAAGTGTGTTCTATCCACAGACATTTTTTGAGCTTTGCCTTCATTATTAGGAATTAAGGGAGACATGGGGTAAGGATTCACTCTTGCATTTGTATATTAAAAGCCCTGTGAGCTCAGAAACTCATACTACTTGGATTCCTTTTCTTGTCTGCTGGAAATTTATTTAGAATATTTCCTGTAGCTGGAGAAGAATGGGAGATTAGGGGAATAGAGCAGTGTCAGCCCATGGAAAATCAAGCTGTGATCAAATGCATGAAACGAGATAGGCAAAGTTAACAGGGCCACAAGTATCTCTGGAAATGAATGTGAAACTGTCATGTCTTTAGTTCTCATAATTTTTAAAACCTCATCTGCTGTTCATAAATCACGTGGTTGCTAACTTTAGGTCTGGAAGGTTGAGACCACTTATCCTTTTTACCTCATAATATGTTAATTTACAATAAATCTGCTGCTAAACTGCTGGTTTCTGATGTCATCTCGTGTGGTCTTCATAACAGGTTAGAAAAAGGAAACGTTGGTTATCAATTGAGAAATGACTACCAAGAAGCTTATATCTAAGAATGGGAAATAACTTGCACTGTGCCTGTCTTCTCATATGAGCATGTTTGTTGCAGCAAATTTTATCAAACATTTAGAATATGATTTAAATATTCAAAATAGTATTTTAAATAATACAGACATTTTAAAACATGTTAAAAACATTTTTTCTCTTTTGAATGGGAAAAAACCCCAGTGAAATTAGTATCTTTACTCCTGTATTTTTTTGATCCTCCCAGAAATTCTCTCTTTTCTTTAACAGTATCTAAATGCTATTGGTTTACAGGAAGAGATGTGTAACACAAGATGGGGGGCTGTGGTGGGGAAGGAGCTGGTCAATATTGAAGCTAAGCATATTTTGTTAGATGCTTGTTTAACCCGTTAGGCAGCTGAACACCACCCAGCTGCTTGCTCTCTCCCCCCCGTCCCAGTGGGATGGAGGAGAGAATCAGAAAAAAACCCCAAAACCCGTGGGTTGAGATAAAGACAGTTTAATAAGAGAAAGTAATAACAATAGTAATAATAATAATGGTAATAGAATATACAGAATACACAAAACAAGAAATGCATAATGCAATTGCTCACCACTCACTGACTGATGCCCAGCCCGTCCCAAGTAGTGATCACTCTCCCCCTGAGTCCCCTCAAACATGACGTCCTATGGTCCGGAATAGCCCTGTGGCCAGTTGGGGTCAGCTGTCCTGGCTGTGCCCCCTCCCAGCTTCTTGTGCCCCTGGCAGAGCAGAGGAAGCTGAAAAGTCCCTGACTGGTGTAAGCCCTGCTCAGCAACAACTAAACCATCAGGGTGTTATCAACATTCTTCTCATACTAAATCCAAACCACAGCACTGTGCCAGCTACTAGGAAGAAAATCAACTCTGTCCCAGCTGAAAACAGGATGGTATCCACCGCTTATTCTATACCATCTACGTCATGCTCAGGTCCTACCTTGTCCAATGCATACCAATTAATCACCACTACTTTCCCCATCTTTTGGTATATACACACAGAGATATCATCCCCTTAGTCTATGTGCCATCTCTCTAAAATGCCCGTTAGGTTCATTTAGTCCATGACTTTGTGTACCACCTGTCCTAACAGTCTTTCAGGGCAGGAGAGATGGTGTGTGGTGTTGGATTCTTGCATGCTGAAGCCAGTTCTGGTTCCATCACTGCTGCACTTGCTCGGTTTCATCAAAATTCATTCTTCATTAATCTGGATGATTCTTACTGTAATACCGTTGATATGACATACAGCAATCATCAAAATGATGACATACAGTATTATACATCAATTAACATCATACCCATTCAGTTCATTGGCTATTTTCACCCAAAATCAAATCCCTTTGAAGTACGCATTGGACTTCCCCATCCTCCTGCATCACCCATGAAGGGCACCCAGGTCCTGGAGCAAAAACAATCCCACGAATGGGTTTGCCTTTGCCCAAGGCAGGAATAACCCAGACTGTCTTCCCCAGCATATTTTTTTATGTGCACTACAGGGACTTTGTTGCCTTTCTACAGTATGTAAGATGTTTGATTGGGCAGGGCCACTTTGGCTGGCAGATCCTCTAGCGTTGACTAACCAGGTGGCTTTTGCTAAATGTGTACCCCAACGCTTGAATGTCCCAGCACCCATTGCTCTCAGTGGAGTCTCTAACAGTCCATCGTATCATTCAATTTTCCCAGAGGCTGGTGCATGATAGGGGATGTGATAGACCCACTCAATGCCATGGTCTTTGGCCCAGGTGTCTATGAGGTTGTTCTGGAAATGAGTTCCGTTGTCTGACTCAATTCTTTCTGGGGTGCCATGTCGCCACAGGACTTGCTTTTCAAGGCCCAGGATAGTGTTCTGGGCAGTGGCATGGGGCACAGGATATGTTTCCAGCCATCTGGTGGTTGCTTCCACCATGGTGAGCACATAGTGCTTGCCATGGCGGGTTTGTGGGAGTGTGATATAGTCAATCTGCCAAGCCTCTCCATATTTATATTTCAGCCACTGTCCTCCATACCAGAGAAGCTTTAACTGCTTGGCTTGTTTGATCGCAGCACATGTTTCACATTCATGGATAACCTGTGCAATAGCGTCCATAGTTAAGTCCACCCCTCGATCATGAGCCCATCTGTATGTTGCATCTCTTCCTTGATGGCCTGAGGTGTCATGGGCCCACTGATACAGAAATAGCTCACCTTTGTGTTGCCAGCCCAGATCCACCTGAGCCACTTCAATCTTAGCATCCTGAGCCACCTGCTGGTTGTTTTGATGTTCTTCAGTGGCCTGACTCGGGTACAAGAACATCTATGTGA